>JAQNBH010000012.1:7641763-7926763 GCA_028752905.1 Cladorhizidae sp. MBARI D1340-BT2 | reverse complement strand
TGCATCTGTGCACAGCATAAACTCTAACTGAAATCTTAAATTGCAAAGGTTTATGGACTTACTACTCTGTGTTTCAGATTGTCAAAGGCTTTCTGGCAATTTAAGTCGCACTTGAAGCTCCTCTAGTATCCTTCCACAAAAATGTATGGGTTTGGTTCTCTCATCTTGGAGTACTTCGCTACAAATCAGCGGTAATAGTTTACTAGCCACCCAAATTTCTTGACATCATTTGGTATCAGGTACATTGGGACAGATTCTACCCTTGCAGGACCTGGGGGAATAATTGTGGCAGAAACTAAATGTCCCAGATATTTAACTTCCTTTTGAGCAAAATAATATTTGCTTTGTTTCAGTTTGAGGCCAGTACTTTGCAGTACATGGTAGACATTGGTTAATCATTGCAGATGCTCTTCAAAAGACTAGCATTACATTGAACTCAAAGTGACCTTTAGGAGTGGAGTGTGCCATCTTGTTTTTTGTCTTGTTGTTCAATTTCTACCTGGAGGCCATGTAGTGGAATGGGTAGAGCCGTTGAGAGAATCTAAGGTGGCATCAATCCTGGTGAGTCAGCATCCTGATTGGTAATTGAGTTCAGTTTGTGATAGTCAACACAAAAACACCTTGAACCATCCTTTCTGTATGCACCACCACTATCGGGAATGACCATGAGCAGCAACTAGTTCTCATCAATTCTTGCTGAAGCATCTTTGTCACCTTGCCCTCAAGTCATAACATGGGTTGATTTATGGATGGCCCCTCAGTTAGTAATGCATGCTTAATAGCTGCAGTTTGGCCAACAGGACATTCCATGGTTGCACATGATCTAAACTCTGTCCGTAGACCACATATTTGTTTTCTCAGTGGGTGGCAACTCTGTAGAACTCAGGTCAATTTCTAGAGGTGAATGTTCCTACGTGACTCTCATTATCTTTTTATCTACAGTAGTACATTGTACCTGGGAATGACTTCTCCAAGCTGTAATGGTGACCAGTGTGTGACTTGTATTCATGATCTGCGAGGTGACTTGCTTTCCTGATGTAACATGACAGTATTCGTGCACACATAGATCTTTAGGCAGTGCCCAATTCATTGATTTAACTAGTGCTTCTTCATTCTCATATAAAAAGCTCAAATTCCCCTGAAGCTCTCTGCATATCAGTTGTATTGTATGGAATCTCCATATCTTGGGAGCTGCCACTGCAATACTATCAGTTGAGTGGCTACCAATTGCCAAATCCTTTTCCCATAAACATCGGAACCTCAAAATATCCAAGAGAGAGTGTATTGTCTCTTCAATCTATCCACTTGCCCCAAGCTCTTTTAGGAAATAAGTTCCCAGTAGGCCATCCTGTGTTAGGCATCGAGTCAGAGTAAAGGCCTGTTCTGTGTTGAACGATCCCAAAGTTACGGTTATTGTCGTTCATCCGACCACATACAGTGGCATACTATTAGCACCCACAGTTCGACAAATTTCTGATGGTAACTATATACTCAAATGCCAAACATACAAATGACACAGCTGCAACCAGAGTCCAGTAAAATTTTCATAATGCTTGACCGATCCGGCCATTTGCGTAGAGTATGGCAGTGACACTAGTAGTTTGAGTTGGTCGGTGGATATAAGTTACTTCCTTGGGTAAGCCCCCCACCGGTCCGGTTGGCCTCTTGTAGGGAAGTCACATTGTCCTTGTTCACTACACTCTGCTAGTAGTCGTCAATTAGTATGTACTCATTCAAATGAAGTGACTATATCACAGATTAGTGGCATCGGGTAGAATGTTTTTGAAATGCCAAATCACTTGAAATACCATAAAACCTGGTTTTCAGTACTAGTGTCTATCGGGTGCCTTTCGTTGGTGTTCTAAGTCATGTCCCATATCTCTATGAAGAGGCATCTTTCAAAAATACTAACTGCTGCTTGTACTTTTTATTTATCCAGGGAAAAGTTTGAGAGATACATGGGATGAAGCCGGCAACAGATTGTAACTCGAGAGAGCTCCCTTTTTCTATCTGGCTCATGGAACAGCTCCTCCTTTTTGTGCTAAGCCTATAATATAATGCACATCAAACTCAGATAAATGAACTGGGTATAATATCTAGAAACCTTTTGGTAAGCGAGTATTCACTGTTTGGCGCTGGTTTTCATGTGGATGCTGACATATGGGGGGACGCTAAACATATATGGTACTATATAAGTAGAGTATTACAAATTCCTTGCACTGAGTCAAACATATTCGGAAACTGGAAAATCTAAATGTCCAAGCTGGTGGTGAGTGCTAAGCCCTCACCTCTTACTCCCCCCCCCCCCCCCCCCCCACAACATAGCAGGCAGGCTTCCATAAGCTAATATAAAATAAAGGTGTGAAAGGTGCTAATGAAATCTCTATGAGTACATCCACTCTTAGGCTAACTAGTTAATTCGTCAAGCCTGCAAGGGCCAGTTCGAGGTCTTCAACTGACATCTCCCCATCCCAAGTTAAAAGTCCTCCTCCAGATGATGTTATTTCTCCGGTGAAGGTGGTGTCGGTTCTGGGTTGATGATCATTTAGGAGAATGGTCGTCGTCAGTGTCACCCCAGGTCCTTCACTCTTCCTACTCGGTTCGTCTTCTGGCCTGCACTGTGCTGAGAAAGGCCATCAGCATTTTGATGGTGTTTGCCTGGTCGATACTTAATATCAAAGTTGTATGCCTGAAGTGCTAACGGCCCATCCTATCAAGCGTCCATTCAGGTGACTCAATTCTTGGAGGGCTACTAGAGCTCGATGGTCGGTTACTACAGTAAATCTTTGCCCTAGTAGGTGTATGACAAAGTGGTCCACAGCCTTCACCACTGCTAGGCACTCCATTTCAGATGCGCTGTAGTTCCTCTCAGCAGCTGTCAATATTTTGGAGAGGTATGCCACGGGGAATTCCTCTCTTTCATGTTCTATAGATAGGACAGCCTCGAGTCCTAGCATGGAGGCGTCTGTGTGAAACTCTCACTTGTCTCCTGGCCTGGGAAGTGTAAGTGTGTGCTAGTTACAAAGAATACTTACAAGATGGTTAAATGAATTTGTTTGCATTTGAATAGGGGACCCACCCACCTGGCAAAATCAGGGATGAAACCTCCGGTAATAGCCTGCGGTGCCCAGGAAAGCCCTTAGCCCCTTCAGATTGGTTGGCCTATGAAAGTCTCTTAAAGCCTTTATCCTTACCTCTGGGACACTGACCAACCCGTCACCAATTTCGTGACCCAAGTATTTTAAGGAATGTGTCCCACACACACTTGCTGGGCTTGGCTGTCAAGCCTGCTTCCCTAAGGGCATCTAACACAACTCTTATGTGTACAAGATGTTCCTCCCAAGAAGAAGAATAGATCAAGAAATCGTCTATATATATAGCACGCTCAGCTGGTTGGCTCAAAGCTGTATGCATGCAACGTTGAAATGTTGCGAGTGCATTCTTTAACCCAAAAGACAGTCATGTAAATACGAACTTGCCCCATGGTGAGAAAAAATCAGTTTTGTCCTAGCTATCTTTGTCTAAAGGTACCTGATAGAAGCCTCAAATTTGGTCAGCCATGTTGCTCCGGCAACATTGTCGAGAAGCTCCTGCACCATAGGCATTTGGTATGGATCTGCCTTTTTCGCCTTATTCAAATACCTGTAATCTATACAGAGTCTAATGGCATTGGTCTCCTTCTTACGTACTGGGAAAGACCATGGGCTTTTTGATGGTACTAGGATGCCGTGCCTGACTAGCGACTGAATTTCTTCCTTCAGCTTGGCTCTCCAGCTGGGCGCTATCCTATCAGGAACTGATCTAATTGGCTTTGATTCCCCAGTATCAATTTCATGTACATCATGCTTGGCCCTTCCCAGTTCTATGGTTATTACATCTGGGAATTGATCTATGATGGCTTGCAATTGTGTCTGCTGAATGTCAGACAGGACTGGAACTCCCATCTTGACCTTCCATTCGCTTTCATCCGCTACCACTACCCAAAAGAGGTTAGCCACTGGAGTTCGCCATTCCTTGAGACGATTGACATGAACTACGGAGTAATGGGATCTCTTTTCAGGGACAGCAATCTTGTAATTGCAATCTGATAGCTTGGCCAAAACTTCGTAGGGCCCTTCCCAAATGGAATGTAGATTTCCAGTTAACCCTGGAGTATGGCAGAGGACCATATCACCTTGTTCTAAACACCTCGATTTGGTACCCAAATCATATGCAGCCTTTGATTTTTCTTTCTAAGCTTCTTCATTTTTATATGCGGCTTGGTGGCAGAATGGTAAGGGTTTCCCTAAGTTCGTTTACCCATTCTATAGAACTGATAAAGCTAAGGTCACCTTTGACCCACCCAGACTTCATAGCCTCTAAGGGTCCTCTGAGATTACTCATGGACTAACTCATAGGGAAAGAATCAGGTTTCAGCATGGGGAGTGGCACGGTAAGCCAGTAGACAATATTTTAATAGTCTATCCCATTCCTCTTTAAATCCCTCTACTTTACTAAGCACCCCCTTCAAGCACAAGTGCCACCTTTCGAGCACACCATTTGTTTGGGGATGGTAGGCTGTACATTACAGTTTTTCAATATTTATTATACGACACAATTCACTATTAGCCTTCCCAATAAATACAGACCCTTGGTCTGAGAGTAATTCCATGGGAATGCCTGTGTGTGCTACTACCTCCATTATGCCCTCTGCAACTGTAATGGCATCCACTTTCTTCAGTGGTATGGCACAAGGATATCTTGTGCCCAAGCACATTACAGTTAGTATGTACTTGAACCCACTGTTGGTTCTGTTCAAGGGACCTACCAAATCACATGCTAAGCATTGATATGGAACAGAGATGATGGGAGTTACAGTTAGGGGGGCTTTTGGTTTGAGCCGCCTGCCTGCCCTCTGGCATTCCGGGCATGCACTACAGTAAGCCTTTACATCTTTCCTCAACCCTGGCCAAGTAAAGTGTTGGGCAAGACTCGCCACCATCTTGTTGTGGGAGAAATGTACCCCGGCTAAGCCTCTGTGCCCTATGTCTAAAACCTCCCAACGGCTACAATAAGGGACAACAACTCGGGTCCATTCCCTCCCCGGATCTATCAGTTTGACATGTACTAATCGCAAAATCGTCACCTAATAGTTTTTCTTGAAGTCTCCTTCTGCCATCGAAGTTTCGAATGTGGCAAAGTAGGCCTCTGGGTCCATTAGGTCATCCAGTTTCTGTAGCGTTTGGAGGATGAGCTGTTTCTTCTTTGGGTCTGGTCTTTCCTGTTCTTGGTCACTGCTGCCACCATGTGTTGAGGGTATCGCTCTGGCTCTACTCCTGAATGCTTATATTGCTGCCACCAGAGTTCTTATCAAACAGTGAGTGCCCCTTGTCTTAAACCAGTTTAGGTTATGATAATAAAGATGTGAGACACACAGTACTATAATTTGACAGAATTCAACTTAGGTCTGGCTATCTGGCTTAAATACCCTGACAGCCTGGACGTACAGGAAACAGGAGATTATAATCACACACAATACACAGTCGAAAGTCAAACATACACAGAGCATAGGCTTCCATAAGCTTATATAAAATCAAGGTGTAAAAGGTGCTAATGGACTTCTATGAGTACATCCAATCTTTGTCTAATTGTAACTAGCTAATTAGTCAAGCAAAGGCCAGTTCGAGGCCTTCATGGCCGATGTCTAAGGTCAGCCCTCGACAACATTGTCAACATCATGAATCAAAACACATCAAATCTCTAAAGTATACTCAAGTTTTTCAAACAGCAATAACTGACTAAACTCGAGACCAGCTGCAACACTGAACTAGGCAGCGTGTGGCATTTGTGGGTTTTGTCATGAGCTGAAGCCACAATCACTGTGATTGTTCTCAGGTAAGATTGTTTTCACCCAACACAAATACGAATGTGGTTTACTGGATGGCTAGAACTTCCAGGGCGGACAGCTTTTCATTAAGTTCTAACCGGTATATCAAGTACTGCCGTGGTTGTTCCAGGAGAGTTGGCAACTATGGGTATATCATACATAAAAGTGTCCCATACTCCGGTCTATCTCAATCCAGAGTGATGTTAGTGAATTATCTACTCCCAACCTACATCAACCCAGTGTCATGTTCCCTACTTCAACTGTCTCAACCTGATGTGGAGTTGATCCTCAAGTTGACGTATTTCAAAACACCTTAATTAATGTGATATTGGTGCATTGTGTGTGTGCATTGAGCTGTATTAGTTAAATTCTGTTTAGTTTTCACCCATTCCTATTGAGGATATATAATCTATTCAAGTAGCCATATTCTCATGCTAACACATCACCAAATTTGTAGCTTTAATTGATTTCAAAAGTGTTAGCTATGAATCAGTAATGATTGCCAAGATGGTTAAAATGTAGTCTAGCTTCTTAGCTAACTATCATGACAAGCAGTGCAGTTACAAGTGAATGGTCATGACAAACATTATTGCTTTTCTCTGTTCATCTATGTGTTTCTGTGTTCAATCTGTGAAACTGTCTCTGATCACAGCCGAACATTCATCATTAAATAAGCATTCTATTTGACACACATGATATATATATATAACAATATTTGATAGCATTGATAGCATCAATAAAAGTCACAGCAAAATGTAATCAATTCAATAAAGTATTAATCAGTTTTAATCTAATTTGCAGAAAAGCGAACAAAGAATATTTGCCTATTTATAAAAGTAAAGTCTAATGTACCTTTTTTATACTTTAGTTTGATAGAATTTTTGTAACTCCTTCTTCGTACATTGTAGTCAATTGCAATTATATGCAAAGCACACTGTATTTTGTTATGTTAAGTGAAAGGATTGTCTTACTTTTCAGGTTCCTTTGGCAAAAATGCTGTACTTTTTGCCACAATATTGATTGCCGTGACAACAATATTTCTCACAGATTCCTCCGAGTGCCTTTGATATTTTTTGCTTGATGCAGTGAGCGGGATTCTATGATAGGATGCAGCACTAATTATGAGAGAAAAGTTAGATAGCTGAATGCTGTAATAAAAATGGTAAGGTCTTAATTCAAACCTTTTGTCTCAAATGTTGTACTTCCTATCATTAAAGCTCTGGAATCCATGTGATTACATCGGCAACCAGAATAGCTTTTATTAACCTCAACTGTCCTTGGCTTTTCACTTCCCTGACTTGTGTAATAAATTGCGACATATTTTTGCTGATTCATCATCTTGTAGTGCCTTTGCATCGAATTCAGTGCTATACAAGACACCCACACATTGGTCACGATCAGCGTTATTACAGGCACCAGTACTACTAGCACCAAAAGAACCTGATACCCAGTGCTATCAGCCAATAAACTGTAAAATATTGAACATGTCAATGCAAACTCACTGAAAAAATATAGTCCCAAATCCAAACAGTGGTGTGAGTGATATTGCAGTGCTCAGCAACCACACTGCTAGAATCAGTGAACGTACAAATTTGACTGTCATGTACTTTTCGTACCGCAATGGCCTCCATATATATACAAACCTATCCACTGATATGAGAGCAACTGTGTTCATAGAGGCAAATGTGAAGGTGTGGAAGAGGATTCCCATTTGACAGAATTGGCATCTTACACAATCACTGCCACCAAAGACAAAGTCATCTGCTATTTCAATGATTATCATTACTGGTAAAACGAGGATACAAATCAGAAGATCAGCGGTGGATAGATTTAGCAATAGCTTCAAAGTGGGTTCAGTAGAGCAGTGGTTTCTGAAGATACTTATGATGACAATGGCATTGAATGGTATTCCAATCACAAAGAAAATGATGCTTACAATGATGACACTATATCTGTTATAGTAGCTGGTTCTTTGTGGGGTTTATTCATTTGGAGTAATGGAGTTATGACTTATATTTTCGATTAGTCAAGACCCATATCTCTACTCTGATCACTGTAATATCATGTATGTCATATATTGGAGTGTGTGAGTTGGTGTATTTGTATGATTGTTTGATCTTTTGACTACTAGCACCATCAGAACTACCAATATCTTTTGTACATACTCGATCATTGCCTTTCTACCTAACCTTTTTTCAAGAATAAGTTATTTACATTTGGCATAATCCATCCAGGTTTGCCTCTTTTCTCAAGAGCAAGTACAAATATTCAGAGTGAGATTGTTTGAACACTTATTTATATAGTAAGAATGTTTTGTCTTCCATTGGTGCACTCTATCAAGAACTCAGCACCAGATGGTATAGAGAAGAGTTTTCCCCACCTTTAATTTGTCAGAAAAGAGAACTGAAACAAGATGTAACTCAAACAAAATTCACAACCATTCACAGATTATTATATATATATATCAAATTAAACATTGGTATAAATGGTAAAGGGTCATATAATAGTTTGTGATATAGCCTTGTTTTTTTGTTTTTTTGACAAAGTTAATTTGATATAAACATTTTGTTCTTGTTTATATATCTTTATAGTCTGGAAGCTTGCTACAAGGTTTTATTTAGGATAACTTCAGAAATATATACACATATATTCGTATTTAGTTGTATAGGTGATATATTATATGTAGCAGCATGGCTTGTTGAAGGTTTGTGATGTGAGTTAATGTCCCTATATACTTATAAGCATCTAATTTGCTGATGAATCAGCTCTGCAAGACACAAATTTGTGCAACGACAAGTGATTGTCAATCCTTTGCCAGGTTTGTTATTGCAGTGGAAAATTTGGAGCAAGCTAGTTGTAAAATGTTAAACCTATTGTATGTAAGTCACACATCAGAAAAGGGTAGTTGCATATATTGATCTTAAGATGATTTTTGGGCTACCAATTTATTAGCTTAGAAAACAATTCAAGGTATTGTTGAAGAGTGTTGGGTTTGATTTAGTCGACAGCACCATTAGCCAAGAAATCAACTTTTGGGCAGGTTTCAGCCATTTTAGAGCACGAGTTAAATCAATATAGGAAGTGCTACCACACCCTCGATGTTCTCTAATGGACATCTGTTTGAATTAGTGATGGTGGTAGGCCATTCTCTCACCCACTCCACCCTTTTCCTGATCAAGTGCCTGGATGGTTGATAAGAGCCTTAAATTGAGTGTTCACATGAACATCTCAGCAATGGATCTGTTTCTGAGTTCTTTCTTTTCAGTGGTTCATCATAGTGTAGGTGCCTGGTGACCTTCATCAGCAGAAAGCTTCCAGAAGCAACAGTAAAGGCCTGGATGAGGAGGTACTTGGTGTCAGCTTTGATCGTAGATTTTTGTCCCATTATTGGTCAAAATTCGATATTATTTATTATATTTGTGTGGATAAAAGCCTAATGGTGGTCCTGGAGGTGAAAAATAGTCTAGCCAAAGCTGAATAGTGGGACTAGCTTACATGCATGCAACTAGTTTCTGGTGCCTTATTGAAGAGAATAAACATCTATTATTCCTTTATCCCAAGATCTTCCTACCAGGGTCATATGTCACAGCAAGTCCCTCAGTATTAATCCTTTGACAGTACAATATTGAATCAGTTTCTAAAATTATGTGTACTACTAGCTCCTCATCACCCTCTTCAAAAGCTCTGATTTAGTAACTTCGAGTTGAAGTTGATGCTTTTTTATACATTCTTTCAGCTTGTTGACACTCTATGAATTTAATGGACAGTGTTTGACTCTTTAATTACATCCACTGACTTAGCGATATAGATGTTATCATCATCAATCTTGTTGTGCTTTAGATAGATACCATCTTCTACCTGACTTTTTACTTTTTAAATAACACATCTCTTGTAAATAGATTCGCAGAGACCATCTCATGGTTGTGATATCACAAAGATCATGATGATGGTCACCAAACAATGGTAGATAAAAACCTTAGAAGTCTGGGAAAACGTCTTCGTTAAGTACTCAATGTATCATATATTCTTACTCTGAATGTATTTGCTCTTGAATAATCCTGGGAATATTTATTTGCAAAATTGTATGACAAACTCCATTAGCATTCCAATGACATGAACCGTTCATTCTTGAAAAAGGTTAAGTCCAAAATATATTTTTTAACTACAAATTGAATATATTCATATGATATTGATGGTGTTAATGTGGGGAAGAAAAAAATGCAATAGAAACTTCATTATCCGGACTCCAGTTATCTGGAAACTTTTATTTATGCAAGGCTAATTGTATGGACAAATCACTACATGCAATATACATACTGGACTTCTGTCTGGAAGCAATACCTTAGTTACTAAGAGTAGCTGTTGTAGTCTCTTAGAGTTGCTATCGGTATGGTTTTATTAATCACACAACAAGACCACAGATGAAAACTTAGCAATTAGCAAATTTCTTGGTATGGATCCTCCTCTGAGCTAACCTAAGTTCTGTGGATTATATGCTTTGTTTGTTCTTGTTCAAGAATGGATACCCTACATTCGATCTAGTATAAAACTAGGTATGTCCAAAGAGAACTTTCAAGAATAGCTGCCAAGTTATCATTTAAGTAGTCTACTAGAAAATAGCGAGCCCAGATAAAAAGTTTACTAGATCAGCTTCACAGACTTTCCTCAGCATACTTTGGATCTTGGGAGGGTAACTAATAGTTATCAGCATTGTTTGCGCTAGGATATTAAGAACTTGAAAACAGCTTTCAATATAGGAGTATTTACCTAGGTTCAGCTAATGCAACCGAACAGTTAATTAAATTCTTGACCCGCTTATGAAAGTGAACCTCAAGTTATCCATAAATTCAGACACCCATAAGGTAGTTAGTCCATAGCCTTCCATATAACCTGCAGGTTCTACTGGAAATAACCAAACTATCGCAAACAAAACCACCCTTCCCATTCCCAGAAAAGAAGCAGCTTTTGTTCACTCACAGCCCTAGACAACCCCCACTGAAGATGCAAGGGAGTCTTTTCCTCCACATATATGTTGAAATGTGTGGCTTTAGATCATGGAAAGTCTGTGACCTTGACCTAATCATTGACTAAATAGATTTGATCACAGAATCATTAGTAAATATTCCGTACCCAAATCATACTTTCTTTTCTTGAAAATCTGTCTTCTCTTATTTATAAATGGTGAAACAAGGACCCATGATCTTTGGCTTAATACAATATTCATCCCTGTACAAAACTTGAATACAGTTATTTAATCATTTTTGAAATAACCGGATCATTGCTTTTCTATTATCAGACAGGGATATGCTCTTCACTAATGTTTTCCTGATCAATCAGAAAGTGCTGAAGCTGCTCTTCTATATAATAAGTCGGTCCTTTTAAGGAATAACAGAATATACTCTGTGAGTTCCCATGCCCAACGTTAAATCTACAATCCTCCAAATATGTCTAGGCTTATTCTTGGATGCCTCAGTATACCTGAATGTAATCACACAGAGTCATGCCACATCAGTCAGTGTTTTCAATGGTATTATTACAATATTGTGATCAAAATAGAGATATTGTTAGCTAGTCACTCCCCCCTAGCATCTAACAGTCAAAAACTCTCTCTTAGTTGGCTAAAAGTTATTAGAAACTTTAATCAGTTCACAACAAAATGTCAAGTTCAAAATCTGACAACATGTGGCTGGGTCAGCCCTTTTTATGGAGCTGCCCACCCTTTACCTACACTGCCTAATCAACACCTGGGTGTAGTTTAATTACCCTAGTTATACAGTTCCATATTCATAGTTAATCAATATTCTCTCTTGGTCAAGCTGTTGCAAGTCTTTAGTCTTTTCTTATGTCCGGCTCTTGCAACAGATATGGCTACCAACTACACTTGTCTGATTGAAAATATTAGTCATAACTGTACTGTTAGAATTGTGTTCTACAAAGAGCCAATCCTAACTATCAAGACAAGTTCAATTATTCACAGGTCATAAGAATTTAGACAACATACAACAGTACAAGTCGATACAGAATATAATGACGAGAGAATATAATGACGAGAGAATATAACGACGAGAGAATATAATGACGAGAGAGTGGAGTCCGTGACAGAATACTTGCAGTCTATGTGGTGACTGATGGCCTGGGTCTTTTATAGACCCAGGGTAGTCTCACAAGAATTACCATATTATAACGGAAAACTAAAAACTGATAATAATAATACAAGCAATCAAAATAGAGTCATGTGCCTTTCCTAAACTATGTAATTAAAACGTGTGGTCAACTACCATATGACCTAATATGGAAATATCTACACTGCGTGTGTGTATTAGTCAATAATGTGAAAGAGGGTTTGGTTGAGGGAGTGGTTTGTTAGGAGGTTCCTAACATCTCCCCTTCCTTCTGGGAGGCGTCAGCCGGAAACGCAGGGTTTTCTAGCCATGCTTGGCATGAGAGGGCATCAGCATTCTGGTTCTTGCTGCCAGGACGGTAGACGGTAGAGAATTGGCGCATGATATCCATCCATCGGGCCAATCGTCCATTGGTGGTGTCTTTTCGGTCCAGAAATGCCAGGGTATGCTGATCCGGAATTTCCTGAAGCGAGTCAAGAAGGTTGTCTTATCTCTGTCGTTGATGTCAAGTGGAACTTGATAAAATCCTCTGGCAAGGTCAAAGGTAGTGTCAGAGCTGAGTAGCTCTGATTACTCTGAAGCTCCCCAGGAGGCCGTACGGGCATTGACAGAGTCATCCGGGCCAAACACGGAAGAACGAGGATTGATTAATTATGAGAAGTCACCCAGCGGAAGTGGGTCAGCTAAACGGAATGCAGTTATGGGCGTGCCCGAATTAGAACAAGTAATAAATAACTTACCCAGAAACTCACCTGCTGACGTGGCTCATGAAAGGTCATCTCCAGGACAGGAAGACCAGTGGCTGACGTCATCAGCTGGAACAATTATATAAAGGGACCTGGTGTGTAATATATAGAGAGCGAGCTAAGTAGAAAGTCGATAAGTTGAACTGTTGTGATATCTTGAATTGTATTTAGTAGTGACAACCTAGTTGGTTGCCTACTAGTGTTTGTATTAAGAAAGGACAGCACACCTCTTTTGTGCCCCTTGTTTTAATAAGACTTTTCCTACTCTGCTCATTGTAATCCTTGCTGCTCAGACAGAGACTCCGAGAGTAAGAGGGTTGTGTCAGGCGCTAGTGAGAGTGGCCTGAGTTAGACGGAGCTGGGCTAGTATTAGAGAGAGTGCTAGTGGCGGTTTCCTCTGAAGTGGTTGCCCTTGCCTGTTTGCAGTTGACCAGTTCCTGTGCAGGTAGTGCTAGGCAGCTCACAGTGGTGGCAGCGGTGGGATTCGAACCCATTGGATCCCAACCCCAAACCTACAGCTAGAGAGAGTTGTAAGTTGACTGGCAGCTAGTGTAGCTGTTGCAGTTTGTCTGGCAGTCAGTGGAGTTGACTGTTGCAGTTGTATATATTTTTTTTCCTTGTTGTTTTTTGTTTGTTGTTGTTGACTTGCTAAATTGATTGAACTCGAATTGACTTCTGTGGTCAAAGCTAAGCACTTGGAAAATGGCAACAGGAGGAGATGAACAAACTCAGCCAGGAACTACCCGACGAGGGACGCAATACCATCAGCCCCCAATACCTACCTACCCTGCTACCATGTTTTCAGCCCCAGAGCCCCGAACTACAGAAATATTCAGCCAGGATCAGAGGGAGGAATCCCCAGGGAGGTTCAATCATAGTGATGGAGGCTCTGAGGCAGGGATAGAAAACCCAACAGAACGGATGATGAGGCAAATGCTCGAATTAGATCAAGCCCGAGCCATAAGACAAGAGAAGCAACAGACTCAAATGATGCAACTTCTAATAGCAGCTCAGACCCCCGTACCGACAGGCCCACCAGTAGCCCAAGCCCCCAGGATCACTCTCCAGAAGTTCACCGAGGGTGTGGATGACATGGGAGCGTTCCTGGAGATGTTTGAGGCCTCAGCAACGTCAGCTGGATGGCCTGATGGACAGTGGGCAGCACATCTGAGGAGTTGCCTATCTGGGCAAGGTTTGATAGCAGTATCAAGGTTGCCAGCTGAAGATCAAGCGCACTATCCTTTGGTTAAAAGAGCACTATTGGAGACCTATCATGTGTCAACAGAGGCTTACCGACGCAAGGTGTTTGATAAGCCGTTTGACCCAAGCAATCCTGAAGGATGGATGAGGTCGTTCAAACAGGCATTTAATCAGTGGACAGCCAGTGCAAAAGGCAACCCCATGGAGACAGTGATTATGGAGCTAGCCTTGCAGAAGCTACCGAGAACTCTGCAAGGCCAAATGAGGAACTTAGACCACCTCGACTTTGAGGCTTTGACCGCAGCAACCACAAGGCATGTAAGCAATGCGACATATGAGCACCATCGGGAAAAGGGCCGACTTGACGAAAGCCAACGACGACCCTTTACCGGACAAAGACGATCCTTTACCGGACAATTCCAACCGAACAAGAACAGAGAGACAGCAACAAGCAGCAACAAGGAGGGGACGAAAGAGTTTCACCCCCCTCCCATAGATCGGAGCACTGTTGAGTGTTACCGTTGTGGGAAGCATGGACACTTCCAGAGAGACTGCAGAGTCAGAATGAAGACAGAGCAGGTTAAATGTAGCACAAGTCTACACCACAAGAGAGGAGCACACCCACCGGAGTGGACTAAAACGATTACCATTAACGGGAGAGAGGTGGAGGCTCTGCTGGATACCGGGTGCACCAAGACTTTAGTGCACCCCAGATGTGTTCACCAAGATGACTACTTGGGATGGAGCATCCCTTACCAGACGGCTTCTGACAAACGAAAGGAGTTTCCGGCAGCAAGCGTGGAGCTGCAAGTGGAAGGCAATAAGATGACCCTAGCGGTTGGAGTCTCTGAACACCTCGACAGGGACGTGTTGATGGGGGGCGACATCCCCCACTTCAGACGGTATCTCCGGAAAGCCCTCGAGAGTGCACCGAGAGAAGATCAAGAACAATCCCCTACCCCAATCCCCGACTCTGAAGTAGGCATGATGACGACCCGAGCCAAACAGCTGGAGCTTGACGCCCTCGAGTTACAGGAAAGTCGCCAGCTGGAAAGTGAAGGCGTCATCATGTCAGACCCATACGCAGAGGCGGAAGGAGAAGGTGCAGAGGACGGATCGAGCGAGGTCCGAAGTGAAGTTAAGGCGACGGAAGTTCCCCACTCGTGCACCGAGGTGGAGAGTGAAGCAGAGGGGGCTCTGGACCACCTGGACGATGTCATCACCAGAGTTGAGCTGGAGCAGGCTCAGAGGTATGACCCCACATTAAAACTGATAAGAGAGAAGGCTAAGGGAAGTGTGAGCGATAGTCCTTACTTTTGGAGAGAGGGACTTCTGATGAGAACCCCTTACCACCCTTTGGGACGGGAGTTGTTAGTGTTGCCCCAAGTTGCACGACAAAGAGTGCTTACATTGGCCCACAATGCCCCAGTGGCAGGACACTTTAGTAAAGAAAGAACGGTACAAGCTATTCGTGAGAGGGTAGATTGGCCGGGGTTAACGAAAGATGTAAGTGAGATGTGTTTATCTTGCCCCGTTTGCCAGAAGGCCAGCCCTGCCGTGACTACACGAGCACCCTTACACCCCCTCCCCGTGATAAAGGAGCCGTTAGCAAGAATGGCTATGGATGTATTGGGTCCCTTAGAACGGACCAAGAAAGGAAACAAATATATCTTGGTGATTATGGATTATGCTACCAAGTGGCCCGAGGCATTCGCCCTCAAAAATGTGCAATCTGAGACAGTTGTTAGTTGCCTGGTGGAGGTCACAGCGAGGCTGGGAGTACCTCAAGAACTACTTTCGGACAACGGGTCCAATTTTATCTCCACTGTTATGTCGCAATACTGCAACTTGACGGGTACCAAACGTATACGGACGTCCCCCTACCATCCCCAAACCGACGGGATGGTAGAGCGATTCAACGCTACAATCAAACGCCTGTTGAGGAAGCTTACCCAAAACCCCAAGGTGGAGTGGGACAGCTGCCTCCCCTATGTGTTGTGGGCGTATAGAGGCACTGTCCACAAATCCACAGGCTTTTCACCCTACCATCTGATGTTTGGCAAGCCCATGAGGATGCCCCTTGACCAGCTCGTACGGTACTGGCAAGGAAAGGAGGAAATGGATGAGACGACTGTTAGCGAATTCGTTCAGACCCTCAAGGCCAACATGGATGTGGTCCGTGAGCTGGCCTTTGAGAAAGAACTGGGGGAGAAACAAAAACAGAAGCGATACCATGACAGATCTGCTAAAGAGAGACACCTGGAGGTCGGGGACTTTGTCCTAGTGTTCCGACCTGTCAGGAAGTCCAAGTTACAGAACCAGTGGGAGGGACCGTTCCCCATTGTGGATAAGATCACCGACGTGACCTACAAAGTGGATGTAGGCTCCCCAAAGAAGAAACTAAAAGTGTACCATCTCAACTGCATGAAGCTGTGGCATGCACCTGTGGCCGCAGTCTTCATGGCAGAGGAAGAGGAGGATGAAGAAGACCAGTCGCTCAACGAAGGAGTGACAGAGGCTCGCCTGACGGATCAGCAGAGCAGGGAGCTGGACCAGTTTAAGCGGAAGTACCGAGACGTGCTAACTGATGTACCAGGGAGGACACCTCTAGTGGAGCATGAGATCCCTACGGGAGAGGCGCCCCCAATCAGACAGCCCCCGTACAAGCTGGCCCACCACAATAAAGAAATTTTAAGAGAACAGATCGAAGAGCTGCTGGGACTGGGAGTGATTAGGCCCTCCAAGAGTCCGTGGGCTGCTCCCATCGTTCTAGTGAAAAAGAAAGATGGATCGTCCCGCCTGTGTGTGGACTATCGTAAACTAAATGGCGTGACCGTCAACGACCCCTACCCTCTGCCCATCATAGAGGAGCTCATCACCAACATCGGGGAAGCGCAGTACATCACCACATTGGACCTTGTGAAGGGCTATCACCAGGTCCCGATCAAGGCTTCCGATGTGGTGAAGACTGCGTTTGTCACCCCTTTCGGGAAATACGAGTTTGTGACAATGCCTTTTGGCCTCGTAACGGCCCCATCAACCTTTCAAAGACTGATGGACCAGGTCCTAGATGGGTTGCACCCATTTGCGGTGGCCTACCTAGATGACATCCTGGTCCACAGTCAAACGTGGGAGGAGCATCTGGAACAACTCAACACAGTGTTCACCAGGCTGCGCGAAGCAGGCTTGAGCGTGAAGCAAAAGAAGTGCTCTTTTGCCAAAGGAACTTGCGCCTACCTTGGACATGTGGTCGGGGAAGGGAAGGTGCAACCCATGGCCTGTAAAGTTGAAGCCATTAAGAACTTCACCCAACCAGTGACAAAGAAGCAGGTCCGTTCATTTCTTGGGCTCAGTGGGTACTACCGGAAATTCATCTCCGAGTATTCAACGGTAGCTACCCCCTTGACGGACCTGACAAGAAAGAAATTACCCAACAAAGTTGTATGGACCAAGCAGTGCGATGTTGCTTTTCGGAAGCTGAAGGAGGCCATGTCAACGGCCCCAGTTCTCATTACTCCTAACTGGGACAGGCCGTTTGTCCTACAGACGGACGCTTCCGCCACAGGACTCGGCTACGTTCTCAGCCAGAGAGACGCTGAAGGAAAAGAACACCCCATTGCTTACGGCTCCCGGAAACTTTTGGCAGCGGAGAAAAACTACTCAGCCATCGAGCGAGAGGCTCTGGCAATAGTACGTGGAGTCAAACATTTCAGAACTTACTTGGAGGGGGCGCAATTTACGGTTGAGACAGACCATAACCCTCTCACTCACCTGGGGAACTTGAAGGACAACCACGGCCGACTGGCTAGGTGGGCACTGTCGCTTCAGCCCTACAATTTCAGAATCATCCACCGGAGTGGATCATCGAACGCCAATGCGGATGGCCTGTCAAGAGACCTGCGGTCTCTAACTAAGGTTGGGGGAGTGTCAGAGCTGAGTAGCTCTGATTACTCTGAAGCTCCCCAGGAGGCCGTACGGGCATTGACAGAGTCATCCGGGCCAAACACGGAAGAACGAGGATTGATTAATTATGAGAAGTCACCCAGCGGAAGTGGGTCAGCTAAACGGAATGCAGTTATGGGCGTGCCCGAATTAGAACAAGTAATAAATAACTTACCCAGAAACTCACCTGCTGACGTGGCTCATGAAAGGTCATCTCCAGGACAGGAAGACCAGTGGCTGACGTCATCAGCTGGAACAATTATATAAAGGGACCTGGTGTGTAATATATAGAGAGCGAGCTAAGTAGAAAGTCGATAAGTTGAACTGTTGTGATATCTTGAATTGTATTTAGTAGTGACAACCTAGTTGGTTGCCTACTAGTGTTTGTATTAAGAAAGGACAGCACACCTCTTTTGTGCCCCTTGTTTTAATAAGACTTTTCCTACTCTGCTCATTGTAATCCTTGCTGCTCAGACAGAGACTCCGAGAGTAAGAGGGTTGTGTCAGGCGCTAGTGAGAGTGGCCTGAGTTAGACGGAGCTGGGCTAGTATTAGAGAGAGTGCTAGTGGCGGTTTCCTCTGAAGTGGTTGCCCTTGCCTGTTTGCAGTTGACCAGTTCCTGTGCAGGTAGTGCTAGGCAGCTCACAGGTAGAGAAACAGTTGGCCTTGGCCATCCTTTCCAGAATATCCTCAATCCGGGGGAGGTAGTACGGATCTGGGGTGGTAACATGGTTTAATCGACGGTAATCTACCACTAACCTGACAGAGCCTGGTGTTTTCTTGGGAACAGCGAACATGGGTGCTGCCCAGGGGGCTGTTGATGGTTCTATGAGGCCGGTTTCCTTCAGTAGGTTGATCTCTGATCGAAAGGGTTCTTCCCACACCTTGGGAATGCGGTAGGGATGAAGATGTATGGGTAGAGCTTGGCCTGTCTCGATTCTGTGGGTAGAAGATTTGGCCTTACCCAAGGTAGAAGTGATTACCTTTGGGTAGTGATGCCAAACTGTCATTGCTTCTGTCTTTTGCTGGGGAGAGAGAGAGGGTCCCAGCTGAGGTAGGGAGTCTTCAGTCGGCTGCGGATGGTAATCAGGTAGATCTGCCGTGTCTGAAGGTTCTACGGAGATGTGTACAATGTCTGCAATGGGGATTTGCCAGGCCTTCAAGGCAGTGACGTGGACTGAGCGAGTTTTCTTATGCCTTTCGGGCATGTTGACAACGTATGTAACCGGAGATAGAGTTCCAATGATGGAGTAGGGTCCACTCCATCTGTCAGTTAACTTGTCTGTTTTGTGTCCCGTGATTGCTGGCGTGAAAACTAGGACCTGGTCTCCGATATTGAAGGTCCTATCTTTTGTTGTCTTATCGAACCAGTCTTTGGTTCTGGTCTGAGTCGAAATCTGCTGCTGGAGGGCGACTTCTCTTGTGAATTTGAGATCATCTCGAAGCTGCAAGAGCCACTCTGCTGCTGTTGAGGTAGTCGACTTCTTCGGGACCCATTGTCTGCTAAGGATGTCGAGTGGACCATGGACGTGACGGCCGAAGATGAGTTCGAAGGGGAAGAAACCCGTTGACGAACACGGGGCCTCCCTGCAGGCAAACAGTAGGTATGGCAAGTAGTCATCCCAATCACGGTGATCATCCACAACCTTGCGGACCATCTGGAGGAGGGTGTGATGAAAACGTTCTACGGCTCCGTTTGACTGGGGTCGGTAAGGGATGATCTTGGAGTGGTGAACTCCAAGGAAACGGAAGGTCTCTTGCATAATTCCAGATAAGAAATTGCTTCCTCTGTCTGAGAGGATCTCTAAGGGAACAGGACATAATATTTAGCAAATTCTCTGCAACTACCTTTGAGGTGGTGGTGCGGAGGGGTACTGCATCGGGATATCTGGATCCGAGGTCGATATAAGTAAATATATATCTGTTCTTCTTCGTTGTGGGAGGAAGAGGTCCAACGATGTCGATTGCTACCTTTTCGAAGGGTCTGGTAATATGAGGGGGTGGTAAGATCATTGGTGCCTTCAGATGGTTCTTCTTGGCTGTCTTCTGGCACCTGGAGCAAGACTGACATATATCTTTACCCATATCTGGACAAAAAAAGAGCTTTTGTATCTTGTATTTGGTCCTATTGGAACCTACGTGACCTGCCATTGGGGTCGAGTGAGCCAGCTGGATGACCTGTTCTCGTCGGCTGAGAGGGAGAACTATTTGTAGCCCAACTGGTCAGTGGTCTGGCGGTGTAGTACATTGTTGACGACTATGAATTCTGGATATTCCTTGTCAACAGAACTCCAAAGGTCAGCTAGAGTCTGATCCTGTAGCTGGTCATCGTGCAGAGCCTGGGAGTTGTTGTCAGGTTGCAGTGGAGGATCAATATCATCGGTCAGAGAGGTATGGTCTGTCGGTGAGGAGAGGTTGGTTTGAGGGAAGTCAAAATCCTCACCTATCAGATTTGAGAGGGGGTTAGGGTCGACAGGTGATGTTGCTGTGTCCTCATCATCTAGTTCTTGCTGATAGTGGTCTTCTTCGCGCTGTTGTCGAGTCTGGACCTCTAGGACCTCATTGGGAATCTCTGTGATTGCTGCCTGAACAAGATCGTATAAGATAGGACAATCCTTACCAAGCAAGATGTCATGCTTGATGTCATCAGAGATGGCCATCCGCATGTGGAATTTGGAGCCCAGTAGTTCACAGGTGAGGTGGGTCGCAGGCAGAGAGGTAAGAGGGGCGTGGACACCCTTGATGACAATGGGAGTTGATTCCTCAGACGTGTTGGGACCATCTGGCTGGAGCTGTTTGACGAGGTCGGCATTGATGACAGTGACATAAGCTCCACTGTCGAGAAAAAATCGGACAGGTAGGCTGTTAATTTTTCCCATGGCGAAGAGAGAAGGGAGTTGTGTCGGTTCAGAAGGTTTTTGTTGCTTCTCTTCAACTCTGTAGATGGTTTTCTCTGGGCAAGCAGCACTCAGATGTCCCCAACCTTTGCAATTAAAACACATAGGACCTTTAGTGGCATCAAAACACTTACTTAAGTCCTTCTTGGGTTGCTGAAGTCGTCTGTCTGAGCGGGGTGGTCGTTCCAGCTTTGGAGTGATCAGTTTTGGTTCAGGAGGGTAAGTTGACTTTGGCTCAGACTCGGCAGGTTGTCTGTCCGGATAGGCGGGGTGGGTCTGGTGAGGCTGAGGTTGATAGGGTGGTCGGAATGGAGGTCGATTTTGGGGGTATCGAGGTCTGGAGTGTGCTTTCCACAAGCACTGTTGTTCCATGTGATGGTCCGAGACATAGGAGTCAACTGCCTGTGTGAAGGCACGGTCGGTAGTCGGGTTCTGTGATCGAACAAAGGCAGCGAAGTGATCAGTGATTTGGCGGTACATAATCTCTCTGGAGATGAGTCGATAGCAGTCGGTGATAGTGTAACAATCTTTGAGACAGTTTTTGGCCATGTCACACATTCTGAACTAGACATCTGCCATGTTTTCATGAGGTTTTGGTTTAGGGTCGAACCATCGGGAGAAGCGGGTAGACTCAGTGATGCCCACACGTTCTAAGAGGGTAGACTTGAGTGTGGGGTAGTGATCTGCTTCATCATGGTGTAAGGATAGAGCTGCATTTGTTAGTGTACCTCTTAGAAGGGGGCGTAGCTCTGCTGCCCATTGATTCTCTGGAACAGAATGGGTCATCATGTGTCTTTCGAACCGTAGAAGGTCTATTTCGACGTTGTAGCCAGGCTGGATTGGAGGTAGATGAGGAGGTTTGGGAGGACGGGAGTTGCTTTCCATGAATGCTTTCGTCATTGTCTCCAGGAGGAGGGCTAAGGCAGGGTCTATGGCTGGAGGGGTCTCACGAAGTGGTTGCGGGTGTGAGAAGGCTCCTTCGTCGTGATAAGAGGGATGCCGTTGACGCCGTATCTGGTCATTTGCATCCGACTGGTCGGTAGTCATTACTGGGATAGTTTGGAGATAGGATTTGAATGGAGTGCCTCTACCGGAGTAAGGATTATAAGGTCTTGGAATGATGATAGCTGGAGACGAGGAATCAGTCTGCGGGGGACTCTCGAGTTTGCGTCGATGATACAGTTTGGTTGCGGAGATTCGAGACAACTGGTTACGGATTTGAAGAGATAAGTCGAGTGTGGAGTGGTAGGAGGTCGAGTGATAGTTGCCAATGGAGTTGGCACCTGGTCAAGGAAGAGTCGGATCGATGGTCGTGAGGTCGAGTTTCGCTGCCACCAAATGTTAGAATTGTGTTCTACAAAGAGCCAATCCTAACTATCAAGACAAGTTCAATTATTCACAGGTCATAAGAATTTAGACAACATACAACATTACAGGTCAATACAGAATATAATGACGAGAGAATATAATGACGAGAGAATATAACGACGAGAGAATATAATGACGAGAGAGTGGAGTCCGTGACAGAATACTTGCAGTCTATGTGGTGACTGACGGCCTGGGTCTTTTATAGACCCAGGGTAGTCTCACAAGAATTACCATATAAGGGAAAACTAAAAACTGATAATAATAATACAAGCAATCAAAATAGAGTCATGTGCCTTTCCTAAACTATGTAATTAAAATGTGTGGTCAACTACCATATGACCTAATATGGAAATATCTACACTGCGTGTGTGTATTAGTCAATAATGTGAAAGAGGGTTTGGTTGAGGGAGTGGTTTGTTAGGAGGTTCCTAACATGTACTACTCCAACAAAATGGATCCCAGAAAAAAGCAACTTCCACAATAAGTATATTGCCATCAATGTTATATGCTTTACTTTGTGATTGGAATACCATTCAATGCCTATGTCATCATAAGTCTTCAACTAGTAATGCTCCTCTGAACCCACCATTATGCTAGAGCTAAGTTTAGCCACCACAGATCTTCTGATTTGTATCCTCGTTTTACCCGTAACAACAATCATTGGAATAGCAGATGACTTTATCTTTGGTGGCAATGATTATGTAAGATTCCAATTCTGTCCAATGGGAATCCTCTTCCACATATTCTTATTAGCCTCTGTGAACACAGTTGCTTTCATATAAGTAGATAGGTTTGTGTATATATGGAGGCCATTGCGGTACGAAAGGTATGAATTAATCAAAATTGTATGTTTTCTGATTAAAAATGAGTCGCTTACTGGTTGTCAGAGATAAGCTTCCCTATCAATCCCTGACACCTCCATCTCATTCTCCTGCAGTGGTGTGTTCTCTGTCATCCATGCCTGCCAGGAAAGCCCATTGGTATTGCTTCTGCTGTGTTATGGGTCGGTGGTGTAGCTTAGAGTCGAATGGTTGTAGTGACAGTTCCGCTGTTGGGTCCTGCGTGTGGTCCAGATAGATGAGACATTTTTGGTCTGACTTAATGGTGAAGAGCACCCCGATGATGTATACACTAAATTGTCTTACTCCATCCACCACTGTCAGGCATTCCTTTTGCATGATGGCTTATTGCATCTCACTTGGCAGGAGTAGCAGATGACTGGGTGTGCCTTTCCATCTTTGTCAACCTGGCTCAGTACAGCACAAATCCCAAAATCTGAAGTGTAAGTTTGCACAATGAACTTCCTACTGAAATCTGAGCCTATCAGTACTTGGGGAGAGAAGAGCTAGCATTTGAGTTCTTTAATTGCAACCTGGTATATTCTTGTCCATGACACTTTGTCAGGACTGTCCTTCTTTGTCAAATCCATCAGTGGTACTGCAACGGTGGAGAAGGATGGATTATCTGGGGGTAGTACCCTGCAAACCCTAATAATGAATGTACATCTGTCTTTCAGTGGGTGGGAGTTGGATGTATTGGATTGCCTTCTCCCACTATATGGCCAAGGTTGGCACATTGTTATTGACTGAGCTGACATTTGGCCAATTTGACCAACAGCCCAGCTCCCATAGAATCATTAGAACAGCTCAATCGTGTTGCAGGTCAAGCCTCCATGTATCACTAAACATGGCCAGGTCATCCATGTATTCAGAATGATGACATCTTTGCTAGCAGGCAGTTCGTCATTCTTTAGAAGACTGCAGGTGCCCCCACGAGGTCAAATGGCATTCTTCAAACCTGTACTTGCCATGTGGGGTCACGAATCCAGTCTTCTCCCCAGATGTCTCTCTACTGGCATTGGCCAATAGCCTTTGGTCACATCTAATGTGGAGATAGCTCTACCCTCTGGTATGGGTTCTCCCCTTGTGAGGACTGCTTCCTGCATGAGCCTAGGACCAGTGGTCGTTGTTTTGTCATGTACTGGCCGAATCATCATCTGGCGAACACTATCCAGATAAGCCATTTGTTAATGCCCCAACCACCGAGGCACAACAATGAGAACAGAATACCCACTACACTCTCCAGCAGGTATTGTTCTCTGGTAATGCTGCCACCAGAGTTCCCTCTCAATCCTAGCACAAGCTAAACAGTAAGGTTCTTAGGCCTTAAGTTAACTTTAATCAAGTCAAACTAAACACAATAGAAGTAGACTGAAATGCAGTAGCAGAAGGGAACTCCTGAGTTGGGATTGCAGAGAGGTTTAAATATACCCTTGCAATCCCGCCCTTACAAGAAAGGTGATGAATGCATAGACAATTGTGAAGTGATTAGAAGATGAATAGGTTTATTGTGATATGATTAGAAGATATGTGTTTATGAGTCTATTGTGATGTGATGAATAAGTCATTGTAGCATGTCCATTAGGGTTTCTTATTGTTTGATGTTCCCAGTTTATAAGGGCTGTCTTCAGCCTGGGGTCTGACACCATTGGCATTTTGATGGTGTCTGCCAATCCTGTACTTCATTTCAAAATTAAATACATGTAGTACCGGCACCCACCTCATGAGGTGCCCATTCAGGCGGCTCGAGTCTTGGAGGGCTATCAGGGCACACTGATCAGTCACCACAGTGAAAACCCTCCCCAGTAGGTGGATGGCAAAGTGATCAATGGCCCTTACTACTGCCAGACACTCTAACTCTGAGATTGTTTAATGTTTTTCTGCAGCTGGTAATCTTTTTGAAATATAGGCCCCTGGTCGCTCCTAATCTTCCCACATGACTGATAATACAGCTCCAATGCCTGTTGTTGAAGCGTCAGAATATATTACCAGCTTGTCGTCATTTTTGGGGAGTGTGAGCGTATGCGCATGGCAAAAAAACAGAGATTAAATGGTTAAATGATGAACACATACATTTATCCCATGCAATGGAGCAGGGGGCACCTTTCTTAAGGGAATTGAATAGGGGACCCACTCACTGACAAAAATCAGGAATAAACCTTCGGTAGTAACCAGCCATCCCCAGGAATGCCCGCAACCCCTTCTAGTTAGTTGATCTGACAAGATTGTTTAAGGCCCTAATCCGAGCTTCTTCCACATTAACCATCCTGTAACCTATCTCATGTCCGAGATATTCAAATGACTTTGCACCCCACACACACTTACCCAGGTTAGCAGTTAGTCCAGCCTCTCTCAATGCAAGCAACACAGCTTCAATATGGTCTAAATATTTCTCCCACTATCAGAAAAAAATCAGAATGTCATCTATATAAGCCGAGCTGCACTCTGAGAGGTGTGCAAGAGTGTTCTGCATACACCTCTGGAATGCAGCAGGTGCATTTTTCAGCCCAAACGGCATGCATGTGAAGGCATACTTGCCCCACAGTGTGCAACATGCTGTTTTGTCCTGGCTTCTTTTAATTAAGGGAAACAGATAGAAACCTTTGTTAAGGTTTAGTTTCAATAACCAGATTTCACCCGAGACCTGATTTAGTAAATCCTTGCTACATGGCATCTGACAAGAATCCAAAATAGTAGCCTCCTATAATCAATGCAAAGCCTCACATCTCCAGTAATCTTTTTCCTGAGAGGCACCATTGGTGATGGCCATGGGCTTTTTGATGGAAAATATTGCCTTTCCTAAGGAGATCATCAATCTCTCCCTTCAAATCATCAACCATGCTTGAAGCAATATGATAAAGATGAGTTCTCAAAGGATAACCTTCCATGACATTGATGTCATTCTCCTCAAACCTTACAACATCTAAGCTATGGATAACCTAGCCAAGGAATTTGGCGAGCCACAGGTCTAACCCGAGGCGCTGTTCCTCAGTTAGGTGAGTAACACCCATCTTGACCTTCCCAATAGGTTCAGGATTGACTTCTGACGACTCATCTGCCACTATAACGTGAAACAAATTGGCAGTTGAGGTTTTCCAAGTTTTTAACCTATTGATATGTACAGTGATATTTCTATGCATTTTGCCTTGGACTGCAATAGTGTAGTTGCAGTTTAGCAACAACTTCATAGGGGCCATACCAAATTTAATTTATTTTTCCCATGAGCCCATGGGTGTGGCATACCACATGATCTCCTGGCTCAAAGCTACGAGCATTGGATCCAGTATCATAATTATGCTGTCTCTACTAGGGTCTCCCTTAATGCCTGTACCCACTCAACTTTGCTAGTAAAGATGATGTTTCCACCCATCCAGTCTGCTTTAACTGCCTCAAGGGAATCTCTCATGCTCTTACCATTAATTCGTAGGGTGAAAACCTTGTGGCGGTGTGTGTGTGTGTGTGTGGGGGGGGGGGGGGGGGGGGGGGGGGGGGGGGAGTAGCTGTGAATGCTAACAAGCAATACTTTTGGATTATTCCAGATGAAGGATAGAGCATCTACTCAAAACGTCAATGAATACAATTTGAGAAGATGATTTTGTGTTATTATATCAACTGAGAGTTGCTTGAGAGTTTATTTAAGGTAAACCTATGGTAGCAATACCCAGAAATTAGTGAGATGCTATTAGAAGAGTTTACACTGGAAAGCTCGGTGGAAGAATTGCCACATGTTCAGGATGAGATGCCGTGATAAGGAAATTCTACCAGCAAGTTTAAGGATAAAGCCTTCCATTAAGAGCAGGGAAGGGCACAGAACCGGAGAAAGCCAGCAAAGTGTTCCTATTAAGAGAATTCGCCAGTCCTACAGAAAAAGCAGTGCCTTAACAGCTGAGTGTAAAGATTTGGAAGCCAAACTGGAACCTGCACTCAGATGTGCAGAGAATTCAGGCCCTTTGCAGGGGAGCAGCAGCCAAGCAGAAACATAAAAAGAAGCTGGAGATACGTTTGGAAAGAAAGAGATTGAGAGAAGTGAAGTTTCAACCACAAGACTTGAACAGATGAGTGGTGAATCTGACAGAAAAGAACCTTTCTCCAGCTCAGAAAGAAGTGCTTGCTTTGGGTCTTAACTTTGTCCCTGTTCCAAAGAGTCTACCTCTGATGGATACCACAGCTGCAGTGAGAGAGATAGCCAGTAAGCTGGAGGATAACAAGGTACATGAGCTTCGAGGAAGAATATGTGGAATTTTGAGAAGAGCAAGAAAACCGAAGGACAACCTGACAAAGGAACAGAGAAAGGCCCTTGGAGAACTGAGGAAGGTGGAAGACCTCATAATCTTACTGGCAGACAAAGGGAAGACAACAGTTCTGATGACAAAGGAAAGGTTTATAGCTGATGGGAATGCAGGAAACCAACACATATGGAGTACTGAAGAAGGATCCTACCAAGGCACAGGAAAGCAAGGTGAATCATGCATGTGTTAAAGAATAATTATGATGAAGAAGGGACAACTGCATTATACAATAAAATTAGGACCACTGGAAGTAGACCACCACTGATTTATGGCTCCCTAAGACACATAAATCTGAGGTTCCCCTTAAGCCTGTATATGTACGCACCATCGTATAATCTTTCCATGTTCATAGCATATTTGATACCACATCTAGGTACGAATGTCAAGGATTCTGGACAATTTATCAAGTGTATTCAAGATGAATGTTTGGCATAGGATAAGACTCTTGTCAGTTTTTATGTGTCCTCTCTTTCTACATTCCCATAGATGAGGCTGTGGAAGTAACTTTTGAAATGATGATGAAAGACGAGAGCTTGCATGAGAGGACTACACTAGGTGCTGACAGGATTTCTGAACTGTCGGAGTTGTGCCTGAAATCCACCTTCTTCAGGTATCAAGAAAAATACTATGAGCAGAAAGAGGGTGCAGCAATGTGCTCTCCAGTATCTTTAGTGGTAGCCAACCTTTATATGAATAATTGGCACTCACAACTGCCTCACTGATGACAAGGGTTTGGAAGAGATATGTTGATGATACCTTCTGCATTATGAAGAAGGGAAGTGAGCAGGAGTTGTTGGACCATCTGAACAACATCAGGCCATCCATGAAGTGGATGGATCGTTGCCCTTTCTGGACTGCCACTCACACAGGAAGGAAGATGGAAGGCTAACTGCAACTGTCCACAGAAAACCCACGCATACCAACCCATACCTTGATTATAGATCAGATCATCCTATCCACATCAAAATTGGAATGGTGAAGAGCTTGTATGATAGATCCAGAAGAGAAGTGAGGACTTGTATAAGGTCTTCATAGAGAAGGGTTATTGTCAGCAAAAAGCAACCTTCGCTGACACAGAGGTTCTTTTAACTGTCCAGGTGATCCTTACTCTTCGTCTGATGACGTAAGTGTCGCCCCCATGCAGTCTTCCTACTGGACCACGCACACAAACCGAACTCAGTCCTCCCTCCTGGAGCAACTGGATCCCAAGTAACAGTTCTTAGTTACTATGAATATATATTGATATTCACAACGAGATAACACAGAGTACGAACAATAATGGCACACAATACAATATCTTGAGAACAGTCACACTCTACTGAGTAATGTCAGTAGAGGGCTATTCTCAAGGGTCTTTTACTTTACTGGAGTTCTGTTTCGATGGAGTGTGAAGTTCGTAGTTATCTAATGTCGCTATCCTACTCCATTCCTTTTATACTAGTTACAAAACAAAATATCACAAAATAAACTATCTACTAAAATCCCCATATTAGGTCTTGTTTGAGAGCTGCTGTGGTGTAGGTTGTGGCGTCGAGTCCTGTGGCCGCAAGGGCCGCAAGGTGTACGAGAGCTGCTGTAGCGTAGGCTGTGGCATAGAGCCCTGTGGCCGCAAGGGCCGCAAGGGCCGCAAGGTTGTGCCCACAACATCTGCTTCACTACTATGTTCCCACACTTGATCCTTCTGATCCTCTGTTTTCTCTTGATCTTCTGTCTTCTCTGTCCCATACTTGTTCTTGTTCAGGGTCAGGGCCGAGTGGAAGGTGTCCTTAGTCAGGGTGTCTGGTTTCCCTGACAGTTATCAACAAGTCTTCATCAACATTTCATCTTCAGAAACATCTAAATGCAGAAAGGAAGATGAGTACCCCAGTACAGGCAATGAGGGGTATAAAAAAAGGATCCTATGGTAGTGATTCTTTATGCAGCATGGATGAGTGAAGATATCAGGAGGGTCTGCAAGAAGTTCAATATCAAAGTCATCTTCAGATTGAGAAGAACTCTCAGGACACAACTGAGCAGAGTGAAAAATGGTTTACCAGTTAATATGCACTCATGTGTTGTGTACCAAATCCCTTGTAGCTGTGGGAAATACTATATAGGGGAGGCCATCAGAAGACTTGAGACCAGAGTGAAGACGCCTGTAGAAAGTGTAATAAAGAGAGGTCTGCAATTGCTGAGCATGCATGGGATAAATGGACATCCTATTTTATGGAAGAAAGCCACCCTTTCAGGCCAGAAGACAGAAGGAACTGCTAGTGATGGAGGCATTGCACATTGGCCTAGCACCAAAGTGTGAGCAGTTCAATTGAGACTGTGGAATGAACTTGCCTGGCAGCTCGGGAGCTACTTTGAAGAGCCTGAACTTGAAGCCACAACCACCATAATTAATTTAAAAAATAATATATATTTAATATTTATTACCATCTTATTATTATTTTTATTTGTTTTATTATTTAATTATTAGCTGTTTATTATTTAAATTTATTATTTATTTATTATCTGCTTATTATTTATTCCTTCCTTCCTTCCTTCCTCCTTTCCTTCCTCCCTTCCTTCCTTCCTTGATCAGGCTGATATCCCTGTTCCCATCCATGCCATTACTAGGGCTGGAAGCCAGGCATTAGATAGGGAGTGGGAGGAGAACAGACTAGCCAATGCAAGGGATGGAACTGAGCCCAAGGAGATGGAGTTAGCCACTCCTAAGCTCAAGGCTAAGAGGGGAGGTAGGCCAAGGGAAGCTAGGAAGGCTCTAAGTACACCTGTTCCCCAACTGATGTCCCAGTCCCCATCCCTAGTTATTGAGCTGCTAAGCAGCAGCATAGCAGAGCCTCTGGTTGAAGGGAAGGGATGCCCCATAACCATTCCTCAAGAGGAGGGAAGGGTTATTGATGCTGATGTCGATTCCAAAGTTGATGTGGAGGTTGATAGATCATTGGATGAGGTTGAAGTGGAAGAAGTCTCTTCGGTGGTAGAGGCAGATAGTCTAGTCTTCATGGATTAGAGGGATGTGATATAACTGAAATTGCCTTGCCCCTCCCCACACTCGGGAAAGGGACAGAGGATGTTAAGGAGCTTATCAAACAACAGTCAGAAGATGTGAGCCTGACCAAGTTGAGGAGGAAGGGAAAGAGGAGTATAGATAGCTATATGTTGGATGAGGGAGTGTTGGTACACACAAAGCTAGCAGACGGGAGGGAGGGGACAAGAGTTGTCGTTCCTATCTGTAGGCATAGGGAAGTTCTTGATGTAGGCCACCTGGGGGACATTTTCCCCACAATAAGATGGTCAGTTCCTTATCCCAGCATTGCACTTGGCCAGGGTTACGGAGGGACACCAGGGCATACTGCAGCATGCCCTGAGTGTCAAAGGTCGAGCAGGCAACTGCAGCCCAGGGCACCATTAGTGACCACCCCAATCATAGGTAAACGGTTAGCCTGTGATCTGGTGGGTCCCTTACCTAGAACTAAGAGTGGGTACCGTTATATCCTGACAGATATGTACTTGTCACAGGTACCCTTACGCCATTCCCCTCAAGAGGGTTGATGCCATCACAGTAGCTGAGGGTCTAATGGAGGTGATAGCCCACACTGGAATCCCTCATAAGCTATTATCGGACCAGGGCTCTGTGTTCATATGACGGGTGAAAAAAGAACTGTGTAGACTTCTCAACATAGACAAATTATACGTACCACTGCCTACCACCCCCAAACCAATGGGATACTCGAGAGGTGGCATAGCTGCCTCAAGAGTATGCCAAGGAAGGTAGGAGAGGACCAGGAAGACTGGGCTGGACTCTTAAAGTTCTGTCTATTAGCTTACAGAGCAACACCCCATGCAGCTACAGAATTTTCCCCGTATGAGCTTGTACATGGTAGGAATTTAAGGGGACCTTTGGAAGCCATGAAAGAAGGATGGGTGAGAGGGGAGGTTAGTTTCTCTGACACAGTTGACTGGGTCAATGACTTAATTAAGAAGGACTCTCACTATCCTGCAGGAGGCTGCCCAGGAAAATGAGGAAGAGTTTAAAGCTAAGACCTATGATGAGAGAGCCTAGGAGAGGCACTTGGAGCCTGGAGACATGGTATTATGCCATACACCGGGTCTTACTGGGAAGCTGCACAGTATTTGGGCGGGCCCCTATGAGGTGATTGCCAAGCTATCCAACACAAACTATAAGTTAGCTGTACCTGATAAGAGGTCCTACACCAAGGTAGTCCATATAAATAGGCTTAAGGAATGGAAGACCCCTACGGCCAGCCTCTTTCGGTAGTGGTTGCTGATGAGAGTGGCGACTCCCCTTATCCGACTGGTAAAGTGAGAATGAGTACTCCTGTTTTAACTTCTGATCAGAAGATTAAGCTACAAAAACTCTTGGAAGAATTTTCAGATGTGGTCACCACTGAGCTAGGGAAGGTTAGTGGGACTGAACATGTGATAGACACGGGTTTAGTACAGCCCATCAGTACTGCACCCTACAGAATTGCACCAGGTTGGAGAGCCAAGCTGTAGGCTGAGATCCAGTCTCTGGTCAGGCAAGGTATCTTAGTAGTGCCTACCAGAAGCCCTTGGTCCTCACCTATGGTGTCGGTTCGATGCTCACAGGGTTAACCAGGCTATACATAGACTATAGGAAGCTAAACCATGTGACCAAGGCCGATCCTTACCAGAAACCTGTAGTGCAAGACCTATTGGATGATGTCGCAGAGACTACCTGGTTGTCAAAACTCGACATGAACAAAGGCTTCTACCAGGTGCCCTGCAGACTGGAAGCCAGGAGTGCTTTCTGTTCACCATGGGGTAAATTTGCACATGCATTCCCTTTGGGTTAACTAATGCACCAGCCACTTTCCAATGGTGCATGGTGATCAGGCCTTAGATCAGCAAGCTGAGTTTAGCTCGACTTACATTGATGACGTTTTAGTCTATTCAAGCTCATGAGAGGAGCACATAGAGCACATCAGATATGTCTTGGAGGCACTTAGGGAGGCAGGGCTAACTGCTAAACCTGACAAATGTGTGGGGGGGCTCAGTCTCTTGAATACCTAGGAGATGAGGTAGGGAATGGACTGGTGAGCATACCTGAGGCAAGGGTGAAGGCCCTTAGAGATTTTGCTAGGCCTGTAGACAAGAAAGCATTAAGGGCATTCCTTGGCACTGCAGGCTATTACCTGAGGTTTATTCCTGGATTCGCCCGGATGGCAGGGCCTTTGTATGATGCCCTGAAGAAGGGGGCTTCCAACCTTGTAGGGTGGACTTGGGAAGCAGATTGGGGCATTTAATCACCTTATATATGTTCTTTGTGATGCACACATCCTCACTTTGCCGAGGGATGATGACACCCTGGCCCTTGGCCCTACACGGATGCTTCGCTGGGAGGGATCAGAGCCGTGCTATCAGTGGTCAGGGACGAAGAGGATCTACCATTAGCATACTTTTGAAAGAGACTGACACCGGCCGAGCGGAATTACAGTGTGACTGAACTCGTATGTCTGGCAGGTGTCAAGGCGATTGACCACTTTGCCATCCAGCTGCTGGGATGAGAGTGTACCGTGATGACTGACCACACTGCACTGGTAGCCATGAAGCATTCTCATATACTCAATGGTCGCTTGATGCGATGGGCACTGGCACTCCAAGCTTACAAGTATAAGGTGGTCTACCATCCTGGTGTTCTCCATCACAATGCTGATGGGTTGTCTCGACAATCATGGCCAGAGGTGAACGAATTGCTGGGGAAGGATGCTCGACAGGAAGAGGTGCAGTGCCTGCAGCTTGGAGCAAGCCCTGCTGACTTACATACCCAGATGCGGGTGGAACAACGACCTCCAGCCAGTTCCTCCTTTAGTGGGGGGAGATGTCAGGGGCTGCCCAACATGGCCATTGGCCATAACTTGTAGCTAGAGGTAGTTTATTATATCTGTAAGTTCTAATTAGCTAACCATGGTTATTGATGTGGTTGACACCTGGATTTATACAGGCTTATGTGTCTGTCATCTGTATGTTTGACTTTGGGACTGTGCGTTGTATGGTGTTTGCCATGTGTCACTTACTGTGTGAGGCTGGGAGGGGTTATAAAAAACCCTGCCAGCCAAAACTGTTTCAGCCTACAGTTGTTGCTTTGAGTAATAAAACTTAGTCTAACTTTAAACCCTAAATTTCTCTGGGTAGACTAGGCTACTTACTCCTAGCTGTGGCAGCAATACCTACCATATTGGGACTGGGCGGTAGTTGAAACCCAACAGTCTTTGCCCTGGATCTTACGAATCATACCCTTCAAACAACTGTGCCACTGTTCTAGTATCCGATTGGTCTGGGGATGGTAGGCTGTGGTCTTTATCTGTTTGATATTCAAGAGCCAACATAGCTCCTTAATAACTTTTCCCAGAAAAATGGATCCTTGATCTGACAAAAGTTCAACCGGACTGCCTGTGTGACTGATCACCTACACATCAAACTCTCTGCTACTGATTCAGCATCTACCCATTTCAAGGGGATAGCATAGGGATATCTAGTCCCAAGACACGTAATGGTCAGAATGTACCTATGACCTTGTTTGGATATATCCAATTTCCCACCCAATTCCAGGCCATACTTTGGCGGGGTTCTGATATTGTACAGGTAACTACCATGGCGACTCTAGGCTGAAGCGTCTGCCCTGCCTTTTGACATTCTGGGCGGGCAGTACAGTATGCCCTGATGTCTTTTCTAATACCTGGCGACATGAAATGGTGACAGGATGGCAAACATCTAAAATGTCCACCCACTAAACCTCTGTGCCCAATGTCCAATGCCTCTTTCCTTCTACAAGATTGCACAACAATTCTAGAGAACTCCTTTTGAGGATCTACCAACTTGATATGCACTAGTACACCATTCTCCCTACAATAACCATCTTCATGCTTTCCTGCTTTTGTCCTCATCTCAGACAGGCTATCATCTTCCTCCTGCTGAGTAACTATCTTCCTAACCTCTTCCCTGCTGTTAGAAAGTGCCTGGTTGCTAGATTGTTTTCCCTCTAACCCATTAAGGAATACTTCTTCAACCTAGCCCAAAGAGTCCTCTTCTACCTCATCCCCTCCTATAACCATCGCCTACTAGCTCATCTGTGCTCGTGCAGACTCCTTGCTCTCCAGGAAGACTGGTAATAGTCTTCCTCTCACACATCATCGAACTGGGCTTCCAGAATTGGAACAGGTTTGTCAGTGCTGCTGGTTTTGCTGAAAGAGCCTTCTCGGGTGACACTGCACAAAAGCATGGCAGATATCATCAACTGACATTCTCACTCCATAGTTCATGGCTATTACAGCAAGATCAGAAAAGTGTTGTTCAGTAAAAGTCGACCTTGTGTATGTCTTTATCCTCCTGAGTAAACTGCTTCAGCACTGGTGATAGGCAGAGTGCAAGCAATGACTAGAATGTTTCGGAAAGTATCAGAGTCACAAGAGCTAAGAGCTAGGAGATAATTGTTGCCTCATCTTATGCTCCCACAATGATTGCCATCTTCTTAGTTCACTTTTGAGAGACAAGGAACATGGAAGATCTTGTTCCCAGTACAGAAGGTAATCTATATGTTGTGATAGTTGAACACTCGGATTGCAGTTGAGCACTGAAGGCACAAGGCATATGACTTTGTTTTCCCTACCCTTGAAATCTTTCCTCCAACTGGTTAATGAATGAATCCAGCACTGGTATAGCAATGACTCTCTTGTAATGCTCTTTTGCTGATTAACATGGAGTGTTCCGTTGAATGGTTGTCTTTCTTGGAACACTCTCACTCACACCAATTGACTCAGCCAGTTCAAGTACCTCACAATACCACAAGCTAAAAACGGTTTCAATAGTCTTTCTGAGGGTTTTCAAGCATTCAATCGCTTCAGTAACTTTGTTATAGGCATCATATATATCTTGATCCTGCTTCTGAAGTTTTGAAGCAAGTAGTTTTACTTCATCAAGAACATTCTTGGTGATTATAAAAACAGCAAGAGTTTGAAAAGAAGAGAGAGCAGCTTTCAGACTTTGTGCTTTCACTCTTGTCTCAGTATCCCAATTCCAGCTCCCATCTGATGAGCCTAAATTTGGGTAATCAGTAGGACACAAAATGGCATCTAAGAAAGTGATAAGTGGCTCATACATTTCAAGAAACATTTCAAAGCATGTATGTCTCTCCACCCATCTTGTCTTACACATTCCTGGAAGCTTTCTTGCTTTTGAAGAAGGCAAGAATTCATTGACTGTAAGTTCAAAAAGGTTTTGTCTCTTAGGGCTGTGAGCTAAAAGGAGGTGTGCTTCATTTATAACTAAAATCAAGTTTCGTACTTTCTGAACAAGACATGCTCTGGCAACTGAAAGATTAAGGCAGTGTGAGTAGCAGTGTGTGTACAGAGCTAGTGGGCTGACCTCCTTGAATTTAGATTGAACTCCTGCAATGCCGGATGACATCACAGATGCTCCATCATAAGCTTGCCCTCTAATTCTACAGGGATCTAAAGAAACTGAAGGACTAGAAACTGTTTCAAGAATCTTTCTTGAAATGGATGAAGCATTGACTCGGTCCAAGTAGACAAAGCACTCCTTGATATGAGGATCAGTGGGAGAGGACAGATCAACATACCTGAAGCACACAGAAAGAATCTCTTGATTAGAATGAGGATCTGTGGCTTCATCAGCAATGATGGTGAAAGGGAATTTTTTTTCTCGGAGCTGTTCAGTTACATGCTCTCTAATTTGCTCTCTAATTTTAGATGCATATATGTGAATAACCTCATTTTGAATGGTCTTGCTGGTATACTTCGCGTTCCTTTTAGCTGAGAGAAGGTGTTTGTGTAGGAGCATATCTGTCTTAGCCAAAAGCTGAAGTGTGGCTACAAAATTGCCCCTGTTGAGATCTTCATCTGAGAAATCCACTCTGTAGTCAGAGTGGCCTCTGAATGGTAGTGCTTGCTTTGCCAAAAACTCTACAGCCAAAACTATCTGCTGGAGAACATGCCTGTTCTCTTCAGCTTGTTGGTTGCTCTGTTTCAATAGTCTTGTATCTATCCTTTCATCTGGTTGGTTAAAATTTCTGAGAAAAAGGTCTACCCTCTCAGCTGCACGGCAATGCATTTGAGTCTGATCATGGCATTCAAGTAAACCATCCTTGCCAAGTGCTTTTGAGTATGGTTTCTGGTATGGGGACAAAACAAACAAACCAGAACGATTGCCAACTCTAGAAACACTGCCTCTACCCGGCTGAACTGGAAAAACTATAAAATATCTGCAAGACCACCTGCAAGAACAGTGCTGTATGAAAGCCAAGGAAATTGTACTAACCATCCAAGCTGGAAGGATACACTCCAGGTTTTTCCTACTTTGGTAACCTGATGTGAATGAAGATGATCAGAAGAAGAAGGTTTGGAATGATGAGAAAGATATTGCTTCTTACGATCATCTGGGATATTATTTGCTAATGACCTAAGCTTATCCCAGTTACCTTACATGGCCTCAACTATTGTCCCTAAGTCCACCTGTCCACTAGTTGACAGAACTACACCGAGTGATGTAGTCATCGTATCAATTGTTGCTGAGCATAACTGAGAAACAGTAGTTGGCATTGACAAGGAAGAGCTCGATGTAGTGGTTGTGACTGTCATTGATGGTGATTGAACAAATAAATCTATATCAGTTGATGCCAGAGTTACCATCATCAGCAGTCATTGACACAGGGATATGGGACCCAGACTCGATTCTACATTAATTAGAAGGCTATTATAAATTGAGCATTCAACTCTTAACCCTTATTGTTCATATACTAGCTGTATATTGTATCTTACCTTTAAAAAAAAGTTGTCAGCTAGGTGCAATCCCTGGGTGATGGCCTCTTTCTACTTCAATATTGATGGCAGATGCAAGATGCTATAATATATGCACAGCCACATTCCAGGAGTGTGGGTTTACTAGAATTTCATTCATATTTAACCGTTTGTAGTTTAACCAAAGTATCTATATCTAACAAAGTGTCTATATCTAACAAGTGTCTATATCTAACAAAGTGTCTATATCTAACAAAGTGTCTATATACTAACAAAGAAACTGGAGGTGGAGCTAGTGTTTAGAACGTTATGGGGGGGTTGCAACCCCAGAAACCCCCCCCCCCCCTGGATCCACCCCTGCTTCTTAGCAGAGAAAAACTTCAGATAAGCTCCAGCGGGTGTGCGACACAACCTTTGACCTTGTTTCGATTGGAGGTGCGGCACTCACGTCGGCACGTTATCTGATAATTGCAAAATGGCGTGTAGCAAAGAAGCAGGAGAGAATGCCATCTTGACAATAAATGGATCAAAGAATTTCAGGGGATAGGCAAGCGTTTCAAAGGTATAAATAAAAAATATATAATGAAATTGATTGACAAAGTAAGCATGGAATACAGGTAAATAATAACAATACAGTAAATAATAACATCATGGGTACAGTGTGCTGCTTGTGTTCAATGCAATAGTAATGTCAGTAGTCTTGCCTTCATTTTAGGTCACTTGTATGCCCGATGTACTCTGTATGCAATCCACTTTGGTGTTACCCATGGTGGCCGTAATGATGTCACATCTCACCTCAAGAGCAAGAAACATAAGGATATGTCAAAGGCTGTGCTATCAACTATTCCAATCACCTCTCTCTTCCAAAATCAGAGAAGTGATCAAGTAATTGAAGCAGAGGTCAGGTGGGCTACATTTGTTGCTAAGCACAACATATCCTTTCTGTCTAGTGACCATGCCACCAAGCTTTTCAGCAAGATGTTCCCAGACTCTGAAATTGCAAAGAAATTATCCTGTTCCCACACCAAAACCACCGCCACAGTGAAGAAAGCTCTTGCTCCTTACTTCACACAGAGAGTTATGGAGTCAATGTCAAGTGGTCCATTCTCTTTGATGATTGATGAATCCCATGACAAGAGGGATAAGTCTTGCATAATTCTTTTGAGGCTTCTTGATCCACAGGTAGGTGAAGTATGGACGAGATTCTTGGATATGCCTGTTGTGAACATTGATATAGCTACCAACTTGTTTCAAGCCTTGAAGGAGTCACTGACTAAGAATGGGCTCAGCTTTGACAATGCAGTGTCTTTCATGTCTGATATATACCACCAATATTATGAAAGGAGTGAGGTCAGGTGTGCAGAAGCAGATTAAGGATGAGATCCCAACTTTGTATGATGTTGGTTGCATCTGCCATTTGGCTGATTTAACAGTCAAAGCTGGTTTGAAGGTACTCCCAGTGAACATTGACCAGCTGTTCATCGACATATTCTACTACTTCCGTATCAGCAAGAGAGCAGCAATTTGTCATCCTATGGTATTCACTTTTCACCACTGAGCCAGGGGTTATTTTGAAGCATTGCCCCACACTTGGCTCAGCTTGCTGAAGTGTGTGAATCGTTACCTCAGGCAGTATGATGGTTTGAAGTCATTCTTCTTGTCTTGTGAGGAAGCTGAACAGCTAAGGTCTGTAGCATTCTTTCAAGGCATGAGAATCCTCTGACGAAACCTCTGTTGTTCTTTTATCTTTCCCTCAATCAATTCAACCGCCTCTTCCAGAAATCTACAGAGAATACTACCTCACAGCTGTATGATGACATGAACCCGGTTACGCGTATAAAATTAATGGCATGGTCACACACACACACACACACACAAAGGCGCACGCTAATTAGGGGGCGTGGTCGAAAATTCGCGCCGTATATAAAATTAATGTCCCGGAATTAACTTATGGAAAGTTGGCAAGTATGCCATTAGTAGTTGCTAGCACATTTTTCTCCTCAACCCCACAGTAAACTTGTTAGAATGGATTAAGTGTGCAGGCACGGTTGTCCTGTTAGCACCGTGTCAATCAAACACCTATGCATCTACAATCTATCCTAAGTAAGGCCTTGTGTTCTTCAGACTCTGATTCCAAGTTGATAATTCCCTGTTTATACTTCAACTGAGGACAATTTTTCTTATAGTGCCCTGGCTGTTTAACAATAGTGGCACAATGAGTTCTTAAGGGCTGGGACATCCTAGCTACTACCGACTTCCCCTTTGGCCCCACCCCCACTTGAACCAGCAGGCTTCCCCCCACCTCTACCCTTAATTAAGCGCCCACCTGTTCCCTCTGTAGGCTGTGCATCTCGAAGTCTGGGCCACTGCTGTCTCCTGTTTCTGAACGTCCTTTTGGCTGTAGTCCTATGCATATTGGCACGCTGTGTATGGTTTGGATTCCCAAGCCGCTTCCATTTTGTCTATTTTTTTTTTTGCATGTTATGTTATTGAGAACCTTCCCTCTCAGTATGGCACACCTTGGCAGAGTAATATAGGGTAAGAACACCTTGGAACATCTCCATCATGAATTGCTTACTATTCTTCAAATTGTTGGTCAGTCGTCTAAATGATTGGAGTCAAATGTGCTCTCAGAGACTCTTGGTCTTATGGCTGATTCCTCCAGAATCTCTGTTTAGCCTTAGTATTAGTGCATCCAAGCCTCTACGAAAATAGAGTTTTGAATTCCTTGTAAGGCATCATTCCATCTAGTTCCTGGAATACTTCCGCTGCCCTTCCTGTAGTTTGTCTTTGATCCACTCTGTGCTTGGAATTAGTCCATGGACAATTTGAAGTGAACAAGGTAAATTTCAGGGTCGGTCTGATTTTTCAACTTCTGCAGAGCATGTAGAGTGGTTGGCCTCTTCCTCTCCAGTTCTTTAGCTGCTATGTCTGCAGCTTGTCGGTCATCTTCCTCTGTATTTCATTGTGCAGCGTCGGCTTCCCACTTCTTAATCGTCTCTTCTGCAGCTTCATTGTCCTGTTTGGCGTCTAGCATAGCTTCTTACTTTTGGAATACTTCTCTCCTCACTCTCCTGTTATATTCCATTGACCATTATGGAAATCATGGCTTGTTGAAGTACTTCCATTGAGTCTTTGGGTGTCGTGACAGTAGGATTACTATGTTCGGTTACAGTATCTTCTGTAGATGAACTGGAGCTTGTGTCTGCAAGGTCTGGAAGAGTTCTGCCATTGTCCATTTTGGAATAGGTTTGGATAGCTCTTGGAGCAGACAAGCTGAGAAATGTACATTAGGTATTTTGCTTAGCAGTTCCTGATGAGGGTTGTTTGTCTTCTTCTTCAGCTAAACCCCATCACTGCCACAATGTGTGGAGGGTCACTTCGGTAGATAACTCCCAAGTTGGTAACAATTACTGCCCAGAGCTATATCTATCGTTCCTTAGCTTAATCCAGAACAATTGAGCAATCCAAGATATAAAAACTAATAGAACAGTTGGGAGTCAGGATTTAAATACCAAGCCTCCCAGGAAACAGGAAATCACACAATTTACAACACATACACCAAAGTCCAAAGCACACAACACACATAGGCTTCCATATGCCAATATAAAATGAAACTGAACAATAAGCATGAAACCACAACAGAGCTTGAAATAATGATATTTGCATGATTAAGAGTCCACTAATTATAATAACAGCTAACTAAGTGTTCATGCCTAAGAGCCATCTCGATGCAATGTCGAGAGGTTGCTCTCGACACAAGTGGACAGGGTAGGCACCTCCAGTTTCGATCTTGATACTTGCTTAGTCTCTCCTTTCTGGTCTTTTGCTGAATGTTTGTTTAAATTTGGCTAGCAGGTGTCCCAGTTTCCTTCTCTGTTCTTCCAGCAGGTCTTTGTTGGATGGGTTGCTTCTCTTTGGCAGATGGCTCCTTCCATGTGGAGATGAAATCTTCTTCCATCTTCCCCACTTTGTTCTTCTGTTAGAGGAGTCCATCTTCCTGCACAAAACTTCTGTCAGGATCCTCTGTCCGTGTTTGGAGGTCGGCAAAGGTTGGGTCTCTCTGTTGGACTTCCTTCTCTTCCTGAGGTCCCTCATTCAGGTTCTTGGAGGGCAAAGATGAACATATCCTACACTCGCATTTTTTCCTCCTTGTTTATCTCAATTAGGACTATTAATGACACGAATATTGGTAATAGAAGGTAACAATATGTTTCACACACATACACACACACACACACAAACACATTTTTCCTCTTCAGCCAGTGCAGGATGCAGTCATCATCGTTTCCAGCATGATAAAGCCAAACTGAGTGCATCTTTAGCAAGCTACTGGCTCAGCACAGTGTGCACAGAGGCTTGGTTGGTACGATTCACTGTGAAATGAGCAATCTACAATATAAGTACATACTCTTTCTGTTAATTTTTTAGATAACTATTTTCAGAAAGAGCATAATTATTCATACCTGTACCATCCAGAGGAAACCCACTGAATATTGAAACATGTTAGCTTCCTTATAATGTTCTGTTTTGGCATAAGCAGCACAATTATCACTCACTTGAATGTGCAGCCAGTTCCTCCTCCAGCTAAGTGTTTTCTAGCCAGTGCTGATTTAATAAGCCCACATTATTTGAAACAGGTGTCCTGTTCCCATCTTGTATGGGTGAAGGAACAGTGAGTACATACATATTCGAAAAGAATGCAAGGCATTTTGTGGTGAATAAAAAACATCACTTTGAAATTTATGTCCCTTGCAAGTATTGTTACTCCAAGCATAGTTGCAGGCCTAATACTATACACTGATCTGTATGTGGATTATAATAAGTAGTATCAATATCAAAATAATACCTAATGGTAAATAACGAACCTTCTCGATATGGCTACGGTTGGGGCCAAGGCTTGAGCTAGGTAGGGCTAGACTACATATGGTTAGTGCTAGCATATATATATCACATACACAGACAATATTTTATTTACCTCAATATGGTCTTCATCAATGACTTATGGGCTTCATCACTTAAGACAGACCTGCTATTTTTATTATGTATATGGATGATTTGTCATTGTAAAGAAAATAGAAATGCTTGTCAAAGTTTCGTCAAACGCCAAATTTAGCATGTAACTCCATAGAGACTTGCAAGTGGTGAATGAATATTTAATTTGAAAGGCCATTTTTGTTTGGAAGGCCATTTCTGTGATTAGGAATATAGGTGAGGAGAGGAACACACAGAAGTAAAGTTGCTAGTCAGTTAGTCAGTGCGAGTCAACAACAATACACTCAGAAAAGGTTGTACTACTAGACATGAAAAAGATTGTAGACTATTTTTGAGATACAGTCAAATTGTATATAGATAGATACAGGCTAGAGATATCAGACCCTTTTTACTCTTACCCTAAAAATATATTAGATAGACGGTTGACAATGTTAAACTATGAGGCCAGGGGTGAATATCCATTTGCTTTTCCACAAAGCCATGTAAGTTAATGATGAGTCTATGGAAAGTACGTTCCATCTGCCACCTATGGTAGTTATGTATAATAGTCAATAAGCATCTGGGTTTGCTAAATGCAAGCAAAAATTGACTATTATGAAGTGATTGTACACAGATTGTATGTATTGTAAGTCTTACAGCTATAATCTATGAATTGTAAAGTTGCCTGATCTTACATTACAAGTGTGGGAGGAGTGACAACTACTAGAACACAGGGATTGTGGCCTGGAAACAGTTCTTCATACAATAGAGGAAGACATTGGAAATGGATACTTCCCACAACATAATGTAGGAACACCAAAGACATCATGTTCCTTTATTCAAGTCAAGATTTGTAGTTTGCTCAGGAGAAAATCCTAGCTAGGTGAAGTTTTGGTAGCTGTAGCCAGGAACTTAGATATTTGATCCATTTTCATCTTCTCTTCTTCCCTTAACAAAACCATTGAACTTCTGCCTCCCAATGAGTTACGAGTAAAACTAGCAGCAAACTCACAGGTAGACTCAGACTCAGCATAACACTTGGCTGGCCACACTCCATACTTTCGTCCTGAATGTACACCAAAAAATGTTGTTGTGAATTCCCGATTCCACATGCCTGGAATATAATCAACAGGAATTTGACATCCCCCAAGTATAGTTGTGTGATACATGTCACACACTAGAGACACCGGACCCGTTTCTTCCCCCACCCCAAATATTAAATATTCAGAAGGAAAAGGGTCAAGCACGCAATATTATTGGGGTAGGTTCCTCACTGGTTTTGAATTAATAAATTAAACTTAAATAATGATGGAAGATTGATAAGTTGGAACTCGGGTCAGTGTGTGTCTTACTCAGCATAGAGAAGCCATTTTTTATTTATACAATGATGTAAGATTGATAAGTTGGGACTCTGGTCAGTGTTTGTCTTCCTCAGCATGGAGAAGCCACTCTCTCTCAGTCTGCATTTGATATGGGAACATAAAAGGAATCCTGCCATCAATTGAAACAGCTTTTAAGGAGTCCTGCCATCAATTGAAACAGCTTCTAAAACTTTCTTTGCCATCAATGGTCTTCATTTTTCAAATCTCCCACCAAAATACACCTTTTCTTGGGTAATTTGTGTTATCAGCTATTATTATCATACCTCTTTATAGTTGAGAAGTCAGCAGGTGACAAAGCAAAGTCTAGAAATTCTTCCCATAACTGATCCAATAATCTATTGGCCAAGCCAAGCTGAGTAAAGCATTCAGGAAGGCAGTCAATAGTGCTTGGTAAATATGTTGAGGTTTTCTCTGGATGAAGAATTCCCAAGACCTTGAGAAAAATGTCCTTAAAGGAAATTTTTTAAAATCTTCTTATGTTGTTTACATAGAAGCTTCTTACACCATTAAATATTTTCTTCTTCTTCAAGGTCATGTAGACAGCCAAGTGGAGTTTCCTATTCCAAGGTCATCCGTGATTGGCTTGTAAGGTTCCAAGCTAAGATCTCGAAGTTTATGTCTATTTTGTGGGGTTGACTATTTTGTCTATGGACATTCCCCACCAATTACCTAAGACACATGATATCATTCCAGTTGTTTGCTTGTGTACCCATGGTCAACACACTAACTGAGTAATGATGTATCTAGATAGCTGGTGGTGATAGTTTCATTGCAGCTGGTGTAGCTATATACCAGGATTGGCTAAACTTGAGTCCCTCTTAAATTTTAACCACACTTTCCTCATGCCCGCCTGCATATAAAAAATGGGCAATTTCTTCTTGACTGATCCTGCTCTATCTGGAAACAAGAAAAGATGAAGGGGAACCTTTCAATGATTGTTATGCAAAACTCTACGTTAACAATATTTATATCAATAACGAATAATCCTCAAAAAATGTCAGAGCAAATTGTTGTAAATGGTTATCAATTCTGTAAAGGATCAATCAGTTTTAATTTTCGAGAAAAGTTGCAAAAAAACAAACAAATAATATTTGCCTATTTATAAAATAAAGTCTGGTTTATCTTCGCTATACTGAGTTTAAGAGGGTGTTTCAAACTCCTTCTTGGTTCATAGTTATCAATTGCATTTAATTGCATCCTCTGCAAAACTTGTTATTTCAAGTAGAAGAAATGCCTGACTGTTCAGTTTCTTTTGACAAAAAAGCTGCATTGCATATATCTAGAAAAATACAATGTTTGCCACAACATTGATTGCTGACATTTTCATCCTGACAACAACATTTATCACAGACTCCTCCGAATGCCTTCAAGATTTTTTGCTTGACCATCAAAAGTGAGCGGGATTCTATGATAGGGTGCACTGCTGATTGTGAGAGAAGAGTTAGATAGATGGAAGATGTAATAAAAATGTTAATGTCGGCATTATAATTGTCTGTCTCAAATGTTGTTCCTGCTATCATTGAAGCCAGAACTGGAATCCATGTCACTGTATTAGCAACTAGAATTGCAATGAATATTTTTATTAACCTCAACTGTCCTTTATTTTCCTTTTGTCTGACTCTCTGCAATAAGTTGTCGATATAATTTTGCTGATTCATCATCTTGTAGTGCCTTCGTATTGATTTCAGTGCTATACAAAACACCCACACATTGGTCACGATCAGTGTTATTACAGGTACCAGTCCTACTAGCACCAAGAGTGCCAGGTACCCAGTACTATCAGCCGATCTACTGAAAGATATTGAACATGTCAATGCAAACCCACTGAAAATTATAGTCCCAAATCCAAACAGTGGTGTGAGTGATACTGCAGTGCTCAGCAACCACACTGCTACAATCAGTGAACGTACAATTTTGACTGTCATGTACCTTTCGTACCGCAATGGCCTCCATATATACACAAACCTATCCACTGATATTAGAGCAACTGTGTACACCGAGGCAAATGTTAAGATGTGGAAGAGGATTCCCATTTGACAGAATTGGCATCTTACACGATCACTGCCACCAAAGACAAAGTCGTCTGCTATTCCAATGATTATTGTTATGGGTAAAACGAGGATACAAATCAGAAGATCTGCTGTGGCTAAACTTAGCAGTAGCATCATGGTGGGTTCAGTAGAGCAGTGCTTTCTGAAGATACTTATGATGACATAGGCATTGAATGGTGTTCCAATCACAAAGAAAATGATGCTCAGAATAATGACAATATATCTGTTATAGTAGCTGCTTCTAACTGGTGTCCATTCTGATGGAGTAATGGAGTTATGACTAATATTTTCGATCAAACAAGTATAGTCAATAGCCATATCTCTACTACGATCACTCTAACATAGCAGTATTGGAAACACTCCCTTCTTTTGTGTTGTGCAGTTTTATGTGGCTACATCAGGCTTACTATGACTTCCAAGAAGCCAGGCAATACTAATTTTATTATTGTGAATCTAATTGCTTTTGAATTGTTAAGAAATAATACATTTGAAGTATGGGTTAATATTACACTTAATTGACATTCCAGCATATTAGACAAAACACTTGGACAGTTGTAGCTATTAAATTTGGGCGTGGCAACCTTTAGATTACTACAATGTTCAGTATATGACTTACACTTTTGATTGGTTGAGTATTCATAAACGCACCCCAGAACCCACCTTATATTCAAACAGAAACATTTATCCAACCTTACAAAAAAGATTACTTAACCAGACCCCAGTTTTCTACACTGACAATAATTGAAACGTGTCAAAAGTTCTGTGCACATTTCACCATTTGCATAGAAACTGGACAACAGGTTTTCAAGAAAAGTTATATAGTGTGATCTCGGAGCTGATTAGTAATAAAATATCACTCAATAACACTCAATAAAGGCATACACTTTACCTTCTGCAAGTATGAATATTTTGTGATTTGAGAAGGTGCACTAATCTATGGTCTTTAATTACTAGCCAGCCATATCATTACCTCTAGCATAAAACTATCAACAAGTAGAAATAGATAGCCAAGTTATTCTGGGCGTTAACTTACTTAGTTGTCCATAAGGCTTTGCTTAAATATGTGAAACATGCGGCACTGCCAATGTGTTGTATTGAGTTTTTATTTACTATGACATTGTGAAGATTATGTAACCCACGCATTGCAACTCATTCCATCTCTACTCTAAAGGTTTATATGCCCAAGTATCAATTGCATTCAATTTGTGCTCTTTATTTGATTTTTATATTGTTTCAGTTCAAGTATAGAATAGATGATGAAAAGTCGTCTGCGGCAGTAGATTTTCTGGAGCATTTTGTGAGTCTTTCTTATTTCCTCCTACATGGAAAAAAAAAATACACACATGCTTTTCTTCCTCCCAAAAGCTAATAGAAACAAAGTCCATTTTCTTAGTAATGCACATCATCTTTACTGTTGAATGCTAGAAAGTGCACCAGTTTGGAATATCACGATAAAAAGTTATCATTATGTTGATGAAGTTGCATGGATTGAACATATGCCATGCATGGTAATATCAAGTATTCCATCCAATGCCCCTGTGAGGGCTCGCTTAGCTTACCAATGACTTTTGTACTGGAATAAATACAAGGCATTTGTGTGGCAAGTGAAGGTGCAATAAAAAACATCAATTTGTAATTATATCTAATTGCTCAAGGATTGTCCTACTCCAAGCATAGCTGCAGGCCTACCACTATACACAGATCTGTAAATTATTGATGGAAAGTACCAGAGAGTAGTATATTCCTAGCATGTTACAAGATTACCAGCTTGATATTGACGGTTACTATCATTTCAGCAAACACATCCATAGCTGGAATATGTCGATAAGCTAAATTGTAATGAAACTTCACCTGAGCATAAGGAAGCTTCTCCGCCATGGGATGCTGTGCTTCTCTCCTATAATTTGTCCAAACACTTGCTCTTTTTTTTGTTGCTAGTTCTAATTCCAGATTTATAGCCCTCATGAGCATGCTTCCCCTCTCATGTCTCAAGCGTTATACATTAGGACTAATGAAGATATACTTGCATGGGTATTTGTTAGGGATCGCACCCCCAACAACCGAGTCAACTGCCACAACCGTGGCAACAGGACTTTGTAACATAATCAGATAGATCACAGACACACACATGTAGATACTGTAGCTAAGATGATTGGTAATGGTTAACATTATATCTCCATCTATGATCATATCCCATTGGATGGGGGCCAGACTATTTAGGGTTAGCCTCCTCTGGGAGTTTCAGCTCTGTTTTCGTATGTCGATAGATACTGTAGGGTGAATATCCTCAATATACTAATGGTTGTATGAGCTCTAAGACACAGCCTTCTCACCTAGACTTAAACATTGCTTACTACCAGTTGCACCAACATAAGGAATAACATCACTGAAGTACCTACCCATTTAAGGTATCGGCCAGCAACCAGATCTTGAATCCTCACTTGATTGGTTTGATTGGCATGTGCTGCTTGATGACCATCCCTTGAATCTTCAGCATAGCTTCGTCGATGTTAATTTTGCAGTGTGTACTCTAAAATCCCTGATCCTTATATTCCCATCAAGATCATAAAGCCAAAATCTGCATGCAGCTCCACCTCTGATGTCCTCCATTCTTGATCCAGGCCCTTATTTCTGAGTAGCTGTGGGTGGGGAGCATGCTGCAAGTATGTGTAATAATGTGAGTGGAGCAAAAGTGAAATATAATTGTACAGTAATTTTTACTAAACATTGTATGTAAATTGGTACCCGATGATGCTTTAGTATGGTTTATGTGAGTGTCGCAATTTTGGGTGTGTGTGTGGAAAACAGAGTAGTAATTGTATACTTGACTGTGTAGTTATGTAGCAGGGCAACATCAGCACTTTCAGGTTGATGAGGCATTCAGCAAAGAGCACACCCTGCCTGGCATATAATATATATAGCTATATATATATATATTGAAACAAGAACAATGTTCCAGATATTTAAAAAATAACCCGACTCTAGTTTTCTACAGTGATAAATACTGAAATATGCCAAAGATCATGTGCATGTGTCACCATATATAAATTAAGTTAGACAGGTTTTAAAATGTGATTTGGGAGCCGAGTATTAGATTCTGTGATCAATTCTAGTACTTTCTTTCTTGAGGAAATAGATCCTGCCAGTGTGTGTACTGCTAAAAGAAACGTGCAGCTTGAAGGTGAAGAGGAACTATCTGGGTGTGCAATGCCTGTCTTGATAATCCATCCCTTGGGTCCAACAGAATGTTACAAGTTATGGCACACTCATTGATAGCTATGAACTTGACTGATATAACTGTCATGTTTGTGTTATAAGCATCCGTGTTTCTTTGTAGCTTATTGTTCATCTAGCTAGCTAGTTTTATAGTTGGACAACTTTTGCTACACAGAATTTAGCTACCTTACCTTTTCTTCTCCATATATTTACAATGATTAGCATATTACCACATCCTTTTGGGTAAGCTATCCTAATCACACGCACCTAGCCCTACTCGACTTGACTTAGCTTATTTCGATAATAGACAGGAATCAATCGAATTTCTCTTGGGGCCTGGTGGTGGAGTAAAACAATGCATTCTCGGCCATAGTTTGTCTTGATGCCTCCTTTTACCACACCCTTTTTTATATTAACTCTAAGCTATCCTAATAACATGCAAGCTAGACTGTTATTAGCTTACTTCGATAATAGTCAATCGAGTTTCCTGTGGAAGCCAGGCTGTCGAGTAAAGGAATGCCATTCTTTGGCCAAAAAGTAGCCAGCTAAAATGTAACGTACTCGTCTTGATCTGGCAAAACTAACCGAACACAATTTATGAGGTCTTTTAGCTGTGATGACATGTTTTCAGAAGTTTCGGAAACAAGAAGAGGGTAAGGCTCTAGGTAAATCATGTTAACTTTTAAATTTCTCTTGCTATGAGTCAAATTGGGACCGAAATAAATCTGGAAGTGCTCGCACATGCAAAGTTTAATTATAGTCCCTAAAGCAAACCTGTCCAGCACTTATTTATAAATGGTGACACAGGCACATAATCTTGGGCATATTTCACATAAAATACTGTAGAAAACTAGAGTCCAGTTATTCAATCTTTTGTGAAATAGCTGGATCATTGATCTTATTTCAATATATACCAGGAAGGGATGTGGTATTCACTAATGGTTGCCTCATCCAGAAAGTGCTGATGCAGCACTTCCACTTAATTACTCAATTATTTTAAGGAAGTAAACAATTACTCTGCTGGTTCCACATACCACAACATTTACCATAAAAATTTGTTTAACAAGCTGGAACATCTATACTTGTAAACTAAGTACAACATGAATCCACACTTCAAAGAGGTCATTTTTCTCTTCTCTGGTTGGCACTGTATACCTGTGATAATCAGACAGATTCACACTAATCAGTCAATGTTTCCTATAGTGCTATTATGTTAGGATCATCGGAATAGAGATAAAGCTATTATCTATGCTTGTCTGATGGTCATAATCACATTACTCCATCAGAAAGGATCCCAGTAAGTAGCAACTTCTACAACAAATATGTTGTTATCATTGTGAGCATGCTGTTCTTTCTGATTGGAACACCATTCAATGCCTATGTCATCATAAATATCTTCAGAAGGCACCGTTCTACTGAACCCACTATGATGCTACTGCTAAGTCTAGCCATAGCTAATCTTCTGGTTTGTATTCTCGTTTTACCCGTAACAATAATAATTGAAATAGCAGACGACTTTGTTTTTGGTGGCAGTGATTATGTAAGATGCCAATTGTGTCAAATGGGAATCCTCTTCCATATCTTCATATTATCCTCTATGAACACAGTTGCTCCCATATCAGTGGATAGGTTTGTGTATATATGGAGGCCAATGCGGTACGAAAGGTACATGACAGTCAAAATTGTACATTCACTGATTGTAGCAGTGTGGTTGCTGAGCACTGCAGTATCACTCACACCACTGTTTAGATTTGGACTATAATTTACAGTAGGTTTGTTTTGACATGTACACTTAGTTTCAGTAGAAAGTCCAATGACACTGGGTACCTAGCACTCTTGGCTTTGTAGGAATGATACCTGTAATAATGCTGATTGTGACCAATATGTGGGTGCTTTGTATTGCACTGAAATCAATCCAAAAGCACTACAAAATGATGAATCTGCAAATATTATGTTGACAACTTATTACAGAGAGTCAATACAGAGAACAATAAATGACATATGCAGTTAATCATTGGAATTCTGGTCGTCAATGGTGCCACATGGATCCCATCATTGATTGTAATGGTATCTGGTATTGCATTTGAGACAGATAGAGATACAGACTTTATTATCCTAAAAACATCATTTATCTACCTCACTCTTCTCTCACAATCAGCTGCAACCAGTCATAGAAAGCCGTTCACTTTTCAAAAGCGAGAAAAAAATGTCGATAATACTTGGTGGGATCTGTCATAGATGCTGCTGTCATGATGAAAATGTCAGCAATCAATGTTGTGGCAAACATTGTATATATATGCAGTGCCGCATTTTTGCCAAAGGAATCTTGAACAGTCAGATATTTCTTCAACTCAACATAATATAATAGATTAAGTTTTGAAGCCGATGCAATTAATTTAAATTGATGACTATGCACTAAGAAGAAGGAATTCAATGAGTTAGAAACATGCTACCAAACTAAAGAACAAGTAGGACTCTCAGAGTTTAAAATAGTTTTTATTCTGTAATTTTTCTGCAAATTGATAATATTTTTCTATGGAATTATTGAGCAACAATCTTTATTGATATCATTATAGTAATACAGTTTGGTATAAGTAGTTAAGATTCCTATTCAGCGAAAGAGTTTCCAGATAGAGCAGGATCCGCCAAGAAAAGATGGCACCAAATTGCAGTCATGATGGTTAATTTGCAGGTAGGGTGTGTTGAGGTAAGTTTGGTCATCCTTGGCATGGAATAACATGGCAAGAAAGCTGCTACTACTAGCTACATAGCTACTTTTACTTACCAGTGTGCTCGCCCACGGATATACAAGGAAACAACTAGTATGATATCATGTGTTTTAAGAATGCTCAATAATTGGGGTGGGAATGCTCAATCATTGGGTGGGGAATGATCAACAATGGGAGGGGTTAATAGGATTCTATCCAAAAATGCTACTTGCAGATATTGAGCCAACAAAATCTGTTGTCTAAATAATGCACAATTAATGAGATGCTAAATTTCAGCAAATGCACACCATGTAGTATATTCAATGTCAGCTCTGACCAGAGACAGTTTTGCAGACTGAACCCAGAACATTACATCTCACACCTATCCTTATCCAGTCCACCACAACTTTTGTCAGGGAGCACCTCCAAGGAAAAAAAATCAATGCACTGTACAACGATCACATTGCGTGTTATTGTACTCTTCCACCACCATCATCTATGGAATTGCATTCATGGCTTTCTTTTCATAAATTAGCTTGGGTGAGGGGATTTCAAGCATTTCTTGATGGAGTAGATACTAGCTATTTGTTCCGTACTCTGCCATTGAAGTCCTCATCCAATTTTTAGTCACCTTAGGGAAGAAAATAGCATTCACAGGCAATATTGCTGAGAGGTGTCCAAGAATATCTCAGGACTTTCTGTATAGCCAATTCAATTGTGCATTGCAGGTTTTAACTCTGAGCTCTAGTGTAGCATTTCCTCCAATTTCCCACTACATGTGCAGACCGTCAATCTATAAGCTTGCAACAGGATACTCAAAGTTATTTGGTGGTAGCATTGGTGCTTTTGTCTATACTTTTCAGCTCATACAAATTCTTCTTAGCATAATCATCTGGGTCCAATAGCTCTGGCATAGCAATCCATATGTTTCCATGTAGCTAGTCGTCATGTTCATCAATTCAGCAGTAATTTTTTTTAAAGAGACATGGAAATTCAATGATGTTCGATGTGGATATGAGCCACTAATTATCATTTTAAGCTCAGCTATGTCCTTAGTGAACTCATATGGTTCAATCAATTCTGGCCTGTGTTTTAGATGATAGTCATAATCTACATTGCACTTATTCAATGTAGCTAATATAGATACATTCCATTCATCAAACAACACTTGGATCACTGTACTTAATACAACTCAACTTGACATACTGATGTTGCTGCACACTTGGATATATCAGTCAAGGGAGAAACCACTCACTCCTGTGATGGTGATATTCACTTGTGATATCTGCTCCAAGTCACGTGAATCTTAATGAATAAATGCATGAAACTTTAATTCAAAATCTATCTTTATTTGTTGAACATTTGGAAGTAACCAGAGGTCGCCCAGGTCAAGTGTCCATGGTTGCAATTGCTATTTTTTGTGCTCACTCAAACATCGTGACCAGATATGTGGAGTAATAATATTCATTTTGCTGGTGTCTTACTCACTGGTCAAGCACACACTATGGCTACCCACTGTACCAGGGAACAAGATAATCTCAGTCTTATGCATCTTTGAGCATCGTTCAGAATACCATTAGGTATCTGGCAACCCACACAATAATAGATCAGGGAATATGGTACCAATGCCCCCAACAACAACAAAGTAATGTAACTAGGGCTTGGCCTCACTTGGAAGAGGTATGGCTCAGAAGTGCTAGTGTTAGAAAGAGAAGCAATTGAGCATTGGTTTGAAATCCTTCTTGAAAACTCTGTGTCATAGTACTCTTCCGCTGTTTACAAGCTCTGATTTAAGGCTATGGCTAAAGCTAGGGCTGGAGCTAGGGCAAGGGTCTTTCATTTATATCCATTACTCCCTATACATTAATGGCTTAGCAATAGAAAGTTACCCACTGACCTCCAAAACAGACGTCATCATGCTTGTGTTGGTTTATCCTAAAGATACTGTGCCCGCAATAGGTACCTCATTGTCATAGATACTGCCACATCCACTAGATTATTTGGCTTGGTGGAGCCACATTCCTTGGCAATATCAGGACCTGATCCTTCCCTATTCCCTCACCCCCTTTTTGGTTAAGAAATTTAAGGAAGTAGCACCTTAACTGGTTAGTGGAGTCCTAGTGAAATGACAGATCTTGGCTCTCAAGACTGGCCAGTCCTCTGATCCTTCATTTCACAGACTTGTGAGAGAACTTGGTAGAAATCTTCAAAAGAAGAAAAGAGATGATAATTGCCACAGAATATTCAATATTTGGACTAAAGCAGTGGCGTAGGAAGATCATTTGGTTAGGGGGGCCCACATAATTATTAGAGATGTGGATGATTTTTTAGTGATTATATAATTGGCAATGACTATGTTTTACAATATAAGAATACAATATAATTATTACAAAAAAAATCCACCTTCTCCTTGTGTTCACAGATATAAATTGTTCCGTTTATCCATGCCTTTATAGATTTCTGTAGCATCTGTAATAATTCGTATGCTTGTTATTTTTGTAACAGCACAAGTCGAACGTGCAGTTTTGATGGCATCAGGAAGCATTGAAAGGTGAATCATCAACTGGTCTTGATCAACATCTTTGTTCAAAAACTTCTTTACATCATCTGGTACTATGAAGTTTTCACCATTAGCAGCTTTTAGTAAAATGGTTTCTATATCTTTCATGACATAGAGATCAGCCTGATCAAATCTTCTTTTTACCTCACCAACAACTACTTCAAGAACTTCAAAATATGTAAGTCTATGCATATCTCGGGGATTGATACATATGAGGGCTTGCTCCATCATCAAATCTTCGTGGACGTTTCCTTCCCCGTGGAAGATCTGGCTCATCAGTCAAAGTAGCAGACTCCTGGAGAACTTGATCATAAAATGTATTGAACTTGATCTTTTCCTCAGTTCTCAATGTGAACAAAGAAGATCAGCCCCACGCAATGCTTCCTGAACTGTTGTATCCTTTGCTTGGAGATTGCATGAAAGCTGTTCAGCTGCCGAAAAAATCAGGTAAGCAAGTTTTAAAGCAAATAAAGTATCAAACTTCTGCATGGATGTCAAAAGTCAACTACCCTTTGCTGCATACTCATCATTGCTACTTTCCTAAAGCAGATTGTAAGATCTCATAATACTATCTATTGATGTATGTCTTATGGTCCATCGAGTTGGGCAAAACAATCTTAATGAAGGCAACATTTCTCCAGTGTTAATGCTTACAGCTTTTCTTAAAGAATCAAACAAAGATAGCCTCTTTGGAGAAAATCTTATTAACTGAACTAAATCATGAATAAAACCCATGATATCTCTCATAAATTTGCAATTTTTGGTGACATCTTTTAAGCACAAATTCAAACTGTGGGCCAAGCAGTGAACATAAAATGCTTGATTTGTCTCCTTTTTAACCAATGCTTGTACACCATTTCATATGCCACTCATATTTGATGCACCATCAAAAGCCTGTCCACAGCACTGCCAATGAACATCTGATTAAGACATCACTAAATATGGTTTCTGCCTTAGTATTTGGCAATTGAATAAGACCTATAGTGTCTTCATGGATGTGATAAATATCATCCACCCATTGAATTGAGAGAGACATCTGTTCATGATCGTGAAACATCGGTAGCCTCATCAGCTATAATAGCAGCATTCTTAATTTCTGCCAGTATTGTTCTCAAAACATTTTGGCTCATAAAAGTTTTAAGTTCATTAATTATATCAGGAGAAATATACTCCCTTTTTTGAATCCATGTTTTCATATCCTCACAATCTTTAGTTAAAGAGCAGCAAAAGTTGGTATAAATTACCTTCAAAATTGTCATTATCTTCTTTGTGCCCTCGAAGAGGAAGCCCCTGTCGTACTAGATATTGAATGCTAGTAAGAAGTATATCATCAACATAAATCTGTGATGCTTTTGGTTGGTAGCATGCTGAGTAGCTAACTTTGTACCAACTCCTAGGGTCTGAGTATTGGAAGCAGCCAATTTTATCTGTGCATGCAGCTGCTCTCATGCTCCCTAAACTTTTGAAGGGCTTTCTTCCAATTTGCAAACCCTTCAGTAATAGTTAGGAAAGGTCAATAATTGGAATTACGACAATGTACGCAGAAAACTCTGTGTTTGGATGTACAAACTGTGATCCAGGGTACAGTTTAAACCAACATGGTTGTATTTGCCTTAAATGTGATATTTTATGGCCGCTTTTCTTATCAGTGTAGAAGGTTACTGACTCTGTAACAACTGGTTGATTACGAGTGGTCAAGTCAATACAACATTGACACTGGCAGTCATGTGGGCCTGGTTCACCATTACATCCTTCAGTACCAGAGTCACAAGTGCCACCTAGATTTGATTTTATTAAAATATTTAGCAAGCTGTCTGTATTCATAACCCTAGCAGAATACCTCTGTCATCTTGACATTCAGATTGAGAAGCTGATCTTTCAAGTTTCTTCCGTGAAACAGTATCAGCTTCACAGGTGGCACCTAGATTTTGACAGATTGTTATCAAAAGAATTAGCTGGCTGTGTTCAACTGTACCTTTGTCTCCCTGAGATTCCAAGTTAGGAGACTGAGATTGGGAAGCTAATTTAAAATAACTTCCAAGTTTCTTCTGTGACATCTTGAAACACTATGACTTGACTGTACCAGTGGCATACACTGTCTAGAACATGAGGTCAAGTATGAGTCATGCAAGGTCACTCATGCATGAGATCATGCAAAGGTCATGCAAGTGAGAAATTCATTGATATTTTTAAGATTGAGATCTGTGAGCACCTGACCAGCTGTAAATGAAAGCCATAACCACATCATAAAATGACCTCATCATGTCTTGTCTGGAAATGCATGCCAAGCATAATTATTATGGTAAAGTCAAGTGCTTTATAGACAGAAGGTCAGTTTAAAATGGTACAGCCCTATGCCACTGTAAAGGAGCAATTGGATGGAGTAGAGACACAAGAGAGGTTAAAGAGGTTTGGAATTTCCAGCTGCTGTATTTAATTCCCTTGATCCTATTTTAACAGATATCTCCAGAGATTACCCCAGACTGAGTTGCTCTAGTGATAAGGTAGGAGAGCCATGCTACTATTGATTAGGGATGCCCAGTCATCCTTATTAAAGGCATGCTAGATATTAATTGATGGAGGAGTAAACAGATGCAGTAGTCTTTGTTATAATTTTATTTCCTTTTGGTTTTATGTTTTTTTAAATTACCGACTAATTATCTCAAATAACAAAGAAACATCAAAGTCAAATTTTTCTCATAAAATATAAGGAAGAGAAAAAGGAATATGCAACAGTTAATTTAGCAGCCAAAAGTACCGCTAGTTATCTAAGAAGCTGCCAAATACCGGAGATAAGAGTTTGATTTTTTTGGGGGGGGCGGGATAAATTGCCATCTACTATTTAATTAAGGTGGGTTGAAGTAATAAAATGCATGTGAGATGAGTGGTGCTCATGAACATGCAGGGTTGTGAAAGGTTCTTATATTGCAATAACTACACTCCATATGGATCCAAGGCAGTTTCTGTAGTTTCTAGAATCTAGTCTGAGCCATAATAATATAACCCTAGCATTAGTCAACAGCAAACAATACTTTCAATGTTGCAGTAAAATTAAAATAAAAAAGTTATGCAGGTGTAGCAAAAACAAAGAAAACAAACATATTCATAAGAAAAGCAATAAAATGTTTAAGAAAACAAATTGTGCAATTGACAATCACCCTTATCAAGTGGTTCATTATAAAAGCATTGTCTCTCTTATTTATACATATAATAAAAGTTTATGTTCGCAAATGAACATACTTTACAGAGAAATAAACTACCGGCAATCCACAATTGAAAAGCATCCAAAAGGTGAGGCGATGTATAGATCCTACAAGTGCAACCTTTTCAGCCATAGACTCTAAAACAGTTAAGTTAACAGCGATAGTGGACATACAAGCAAGCAGATCTCCAGTCAACTGGGTGGGGCATGTATTATCCCCACAGTTGAATTCAAACAGCTTGTGAACAACTAAAGGCATGTTACTGAATATATATTGGAACCAATTTTAATTGATAAATACAGTATAAAACAGCGCTCTCTCTATTCCAGACAAGCTCATGTGTTAAAAGGGTAAATATCATATGAGCAAAATCCGTATTTTCAAATCCATGCTGCCATAAAAACAGCCTGAAGAACATAAGGATCACTCCACAGTTCACTTTAAACCTCAAATCATAAGCATCCTTCTTGTAGAAGAAAGCAATGAGTAGTATGTATTACAAAGCCAAGATTGAATTCCACGGATTTAACAGTAAGTGGAAGTGGGAAACCACAACTACTAAGGTTATACCTATCAGCAATGCTATAAAGATCCTAGTTTCATTTTCTGTGGATTTTATTTTGTGAGTAATATTTCTTGTTGGTGACAATACCAGTTGCATTAAGTCAGTGCTAAATGAATTGATATGTTCTTCGGTACCACACTGTTTGGTCATTGTTCAGGTTACGTATTTTCATCATCTGCTTATTTGTGCTCTGGTATAAGTTGAAAAATTACCTTAAAGTGGCTGAAATACAGAAGAAAATTGTTTCAAAAGCTGAAGCAGGCAAGGAAGTGGTAAAGTATATTATGATCAATGATACTTCACCTTCAGAATTAACAGCAATGTAGGCAATTTGTGGATTTTAATAAAAGGTTGCAATACTTCCAATATTGGAAGAGTGGCAATGTCTAGTAAAAGTGTTGTAAGTTCTCTATGAGATCCACTCTGCTTGATGTGTGTTTTGTTAAAATTAGTATGCAAGCTGCATCATTAGATATTGTATATAGCAGAGAGAAAAGTTGATAGCACACACATCTTCCAAAGGACATACATAAATGGGATTATTGCTGCGAAATATCCTAAGTATTAAAAAAATAGAGCAAGCCCTCTCTGTCTAATAATAATCATTCCCAAATAGTTTGCATTTTATCTTATCTCGGACTATAGCAAAGACCTGATCTTGTGATATCAATGTGGTTATTACCACAAAAGTGGCACCAAGCAGTGCAATAGCAGGCCTTCCCAGTGGAAAACTCAAATGCAGTGAATATTACTGTACACTTGCGATAGATTGTAGCCTACACACAATAGTTGTATGAACACTCGGAGGTGGCATTAACCATGTAGTTTACAAGGCATGTACCATTCATGTCCAACTCCTTATAAGTCTCTGTAGAGCCAAGAAAAGTACCTTAAATTTTATCAATGGTGTACAATATAAATAATTCTTTTCTGTTGCAAGTTTATTCAGAAAGGAAAGCTAGGTGTAAAATGTAACCTGAACCATGCTATTCCACTCTTGAACTTCTGATCTGCTAAATGAATTTTATACAGTCTAGTGGGGCTTCATCATTCTCACTGGCACTGTACTCACAGAATAGGACAGTGGTTTGTGTGTTATTAGCATCACTGAACCAGTAGTTCTTAAAAAAAGGTTCTTCAATAGCAAGACTTATGCAGCACCAAGCGATTTCACGGTTATTTTATACTAAAAAGTCTTGAATGAATTACTAAATTTGCTTTGACAGCTCAGAAGATGAAGTGATGCAAAAACCACAATTGTGTAGTCAAAATCAGACAACTGATGGTAGATGCAGTTTTTTATGGTTCTTTCATAAAAATAGGGAAACAGACGTGGAATATCTGGATTTTTATTGTGCAAAAACAGTACTTTATAATAATCAACTTCAATTTTATTCACTCGACGTTTCAACCAGATACTCTAGTCTTCATCAGGAATCCATTCCTGATGAAGACTAGAGCATCTATCGAAACGTCGAGTGATTAAAATTGAAGTTGATTATTGAGAAGGTAATTTTAATGTTATTATGTCAACTGAGAGTTCATTGAAAGTACTTTATACTACATAATACGTAATTTATCACAAAATAAAAGATAATTATTACAAAAGAGAAGTTAAAACTACAGTTAAATATAGGTGTAAGTATAATCCAGTAAATATATATATATACAAGGAATGTTCTTAAACACAATAAATGACATACATTGTTGTCATTGTTTGTAAATTGTCAACTTCAATCCTCCAATGATCTTGTGTGTTGGATTGTTGTGTGTGTTCAGGTGCGTGAGCAAGTATGTTACAATTATGAATGTTCAGTGTTGCATTTAGATATGAAATGATACAGAGAAGTTTAATGTTGTAAATACAGAGATTGGGAAATTTCGAAGTAATTAAAGGGGCTCTGAATAATATCAGACATTCTTCAATATGTTTCTTCCAAATCACAGCATCATCATGCTTTGTATACAGACACATCGTTTTTAGGTATATAGATGTTGTAGACAATTCAAAGTCATCATCATTAATGTTTACCATTTATACGACATTTTGATCACATGAAGCATTGTGCATACAATTATCATCAAAAAGAGGAAATTTTTTAATAAGTGTGTGAATAGCCTTGATGGATCAGACTACCCCAGCAGCATCAAAGACAGCTGGTGCATAGGGGTTATTACAGCCTATATACAATACTTGAAGTTTTATTTCCTTACCCAAAACACCACCTTAATAACATGTAATGGCAAGTATATGTAAAGTTCAAGTGTTTTGTTATCATTCAAGCAAGTTCAGCCAGCAGGTGGATATAAAGCCAAAGAACGCCTCCAAAGATCATATCCATTAGCTGCTTCATCTAACCATATCAATTCCTTGGTAAAGATTCACCTGTGATATCAACCATATATGGTTGGGAGGGGTATAGCCTGGAAGGATTTTGCTGCAAAATGCCAAGCATGGTCTATTAAATAAAATAACAACAACAAAAAGCTATAATATTGGATTGATCTAGACTGTACCCGTGTAGACCATAAGTAATACCCTCTACCATTTAAATCAATCATTATACAGATTTTAAAAGCAGTGTTCATCAGTCGCAATGACTAATTGACTTGTTGGCAGGTCTCTATGCTTGAAATATGTTCCTTCATCAATGACACTCTTTGTTCTATAAAAATGTGTATAATCTAGTGGAGTATTTATAACTAGATTAGGCATGTGGAATAGTAAATGTAGCATGGGTGAAGTTTGAAAGACTACTAGCTCTACTCCACTAAAACTTTAGTTACATGTAGCCAGACATATTACCATTGTGTAATATAGTGGGTTTCATTGTGGCTGTGGTTCAGTTACACTATCTCATAAATATGTCTCTTTACGTATTTTCTCCTGATGTCCAGCAGCTAACTACATTCCAATTTGCAGTCGAGGCCTATTCCCAGAAACCAAACTCAATCTCTCACACTTGCCCCTATTCCTATTAGTAGAAGCACTTCAGGTTAATGTCAGATCTATAGTTAATTGAAAACATATCTAGTATGGTATATAGACCTCCAGTATACTGGTACCTATTTTTCATACTCACCATAATAATTATTATTTCCATGTCATCATCATCATCATCATCGTCGTAGTCATCAGCATCGTCATCGTCGTCATCATCATCATCACCATCATCATCTTCATCATCATTATTCATCATCATTATCATTACTATATACCAATACCACTACTACTACTATAATTGTTATTATTATTATTACTCTACTTCTACTAGTGTTTTACTACTGCTACTACTATATTATTTTATTATTATTATTATTAATGTTGTTGTTGTTGCTGTTGGTGGTGGTGGTGGTGGTGGTGCTGTTGTTGTTGATGCTGCTTGTTTTTGTTGTTATTATTATGCTGTTGTTATTGTTTTATTATTATATTATTTTCATATTATTATCATTATTATTGTTATTATTGTTGATGTTGTTATTATTATAATTATAATTATTATTATTGTTGTTGTTGTTATTATTATTGCTATTACTATTGGTTGATTATCGTTATTATTATCGTTATTATTATCGTTTTTATTATCGTTATTATTATCGTTATTATTATCGTTATTATTATCGTTATTATTATCGTTATTATTATCGTTATTATTATCGTTATTATTATCGTTATTATTATCGTTATTATTATCGTTATTATTATCGTTATTATTATCGTTATTATTATCGTTATTATTATCGTTATTATTATCGTTATTATTATCGTTATTATTATCGATATTATTATCGATATTATTATCGTTATTATTATCGTTATTATTATCGTTATTATTATTGTTAACATTATCGTTAACATTATCGTTAACATTACCGTTATTATTATCATTATTATCATCATTATCATCATCATCCTCCTCCTCCTCCTCCTCCTCCTCCCCCCTCCTCCTCCTCCTCCTCCTCCTCCTCCTTCTTCTTATTATTATTATTTAATATTACTATTATTATAACTATTATACTATTATTATTGTTGTTGTTGTTGTTATTTCTTTATTTTTTTTGCTTATTTGTTTGTTTGTTTATTTAATCGTTTATTCATTTATTTATTTGTTTGTTTATTTATTTGTTTGTTTAGTTGTTTATTATTATAATATTTTTTTTTTTTTTTTATTTGTTTGTTTATTTGTTTGTTTGTTTATTGTATTTATTGGTTTGATTATTTATTAATTATTTATTTGTTTATTATTATTTTTTAATATTTTTTGTTGTGTTTATTATTTATATTTTTAATTTGTTTTTCCCCCTGCATCCGATGGATGTGCTAGGTGCATGTACTGGCATGTGGTGGAAAGCTACCGGTATATAGCAGGCTCACACAAGCTTAGCATCTCATTGAAGGCTATATAGAGCATTTATGTTAATAATTTGAAGTTGCTGGTGATTATAATGACCTATATTTTTAATCTTAAATTTTCCATTCTATACAAATATCCTATATATGAACATTGACATTCCAAATCTTATTCAAAAGCCTGTGACTCAATTATATAAAACTCGGGGAAAGATAAAAGTCAGAGCTTAGAAATCTCTCAATGGATGTATGGCCTAATATGTAATGAAATATATGTACCCATTTTATAATTTTTAGGCCAAAGAAGTGTTCATTAATAAATATTCATGTTCTTGCCCCATGAATTTCATGGAGTTTGAGTTCCAATAAATGGTCCACATTCATTCCAACCTGAGTAATTACAAGGTCTATGAAATAAGTGTTCACTGATCTTGACCTGTTTTAGTTAATTTTATGACCTATGAAATATGCACCAATAATTTTTATCTATTTTCATGGAATTTTCAGTTTTCATAGGCTTTTCTAAGTGCCACGAAAAGTCAATGAATCAAATATTCATGGTGCTGTCTCATATTTTTGCCATTTCATTATTAGTAGTATATGAACCCTATTGCAGAAACACATAAATATTCCAGGAAAGTTACGTCTCCCAGAAATAGATATATACACAAAAAAAGCATCTGCAAATAGTACGAAACAAAAAAGTTCACAAAGAGAGAAGAGAGGCAAAAGCAAATAATAAAATATCTTCTATGCTTCTGTTAAGCTTGTAGGTGCATTTGCTGACAGAAATGAAGTATGTCTGGGGGAAGATTATTTGGAGTGGTGACGTAAAATCGATGCTGGTGTCCTTTCTGAAGTAGGAAATACTGTTGGTCAAAATCATAGCACAGTTATGCAAGCCACTTTCATCAACCTTTGTTGAAACACAAGAAGTACCACTATCCTCTACTCCATAATCTCCAGATTTATATACAAGTTGTGCTATTTCAGAATTCCTGACTACTTTACATGTTGGAAATATCTGGAATATTAAGTTCTCTACCAAAAGATCAAATTTTGGTTAGATTGCTGACCAGTACAGAATCATTTGCAATAATCAAAGAAAATGAAAGACAGAAGAAGAAAGTGGAAGAGACAAAAGAGAAGAGGAAGTAAGAAAGAGAATCCAAAAGTGAATAGCATGTAGAAAATCAAGAGAAGAAGAAGCAAGAAAGGGAGTCAAAGAGACAAGAACAGGGATCAGTGAGAAAGAATAAAACTGAAGAAAAAGAAAAGAAGACGATTGAGCAAGAGAAAAAGACAGCTGAGAAAGTGCGACAGAATGAACAGCAAAGGCAACAAATAAAACAAAAACTGAATCTGATCACGTCCACATCATCCTTCCAATGTACTATTTGCTTTGGTAATTATTATGATGATTTGATCGAGGATATACTATTGCAACACTAGATACAATATGTATGTCCTACCTGCTCCAAGTGTATATATATGAGGACTACATAGAGAAAAATAGCATGATTTTTTTTCAATTATGCAACACTGTCTTTAGTTATTTGTACTGAGATTGTTTCCTTTCATTTTGACTTCTTTCAGTTTCTACTCATCAGTATATATGTGTAGTTTATTATCTGGAATAAGTATCATCTTTGGCATTCTAAATTAGTGCCTATGGTCATCAAAACTGCGAGTGATATTCAGTCAGTAGCGACAATAAATCGACGGTGGTACTAGGGTAGGGCAATATAAGGCAATATAAGGTAGCAAAGGGGTAGACTCTACTCAGTGTTAAGGATGCACTGGAGAGGTCTACCTTGGTATATAGAGGAAGTGAGGTAAGGACTAAAATTGGAAGTGCAAGAAAGTTATGCTGTTTTTGTCTAAAGTGGGAGAAAGAATTGTTCAGGGAAGAGGTGTAGCTGCTCTCAGGATTAGGGCTGTTCACTTTCGTTGCAAACTACAATATTTTTCCTTTATATTTCTTTGCTTTCTTTTCATCCCTTGGAAAAGACACAGATTTCAGAACCACCGAAGCAATTGATGCTATGCTCTATCTATGGTCACATTTTGAATCAGTCGGACTGAAAAGCAACTCTTCTTGACACATGATATAATAACTGATGATGTTGAATTATCTCTATTGCAACTGCCTCCAGGAAATACTACTGCTATTACCTAACAAAATACCGTAAAACAAGCCATATGGATTGATGATTTTCAAGCATGTGGGATGCATTTTGGATATTTCTGCAAAGTTCAAACAGAGGCATTTATATTAATGATGGGCTTATTTTGAGTTTTTTTTATTTTTAGATTCTCATAAATTGTCCAGCATCAACGAGTTAAATGAACTCTATGATTCATAGTTTAATGGGATAGTGTAAACCTTTTATCTTTTTTTTGGTCAGTCAAGGCATGGGCCCATTATTTTAGGCACCAGCATATTTTAAGCACCCCACACCCCAGGCATTGACCAGTATCCATATTGCCTGACTGGACCTGCACAAATTTCATCCATTTTAGCTTTGAAATGGCAGAATGTTGCCTCAATGCCCTTACCTCAATCTTGTTGTGGGAACTTTAGTTTTTATAAAGCTGGTTGAAATATAAAAGACATGTCTTGTAATCTGCTCCATCTATGGTCACATTTTCAATCAGCCAGACAGCACAGCAACTCTTCTTGACATGTATATGATATATAGCTGATGATGTTGAATTATCTCTATTACAAATGCCTCCAGGAAATATTACTGCTATGACAAATAGTTAGACAAGAAATTGTAATAAACAGCTTCATCTATGTAGCTGATGATGTTCAACTATCTCTGTTACAACTGACACTAGGAAATACTAGTGCTATGACAAATAGTTAGACTAGGGTTTGTAATAAATGGCTTCATCTATGTTACAATATGACTAGGAATTCACATGAAAGAAAAATATGTTTAAAACATACAATAGTGTCTTCTCCTTCTTTCAACCCAATAAGGATTTGGAACCTAAAGAGAAGCCAGAATTTGTTCTGGTGAAGCTCAAGTTTCAAGTTTGAGTCAGTCATGCCAGTTTGACCATGAAGAGAAGGAGCAGCTTACCCTTCCAGCTAAGAAAAAAAGAAAACTAGCCAGAGGACAACTCAGGAGTAGCTCTCCCAATCTATACCACTCAAAAAGGTAAAGAGCTGCTTAGATATAATCAGTGTCTGTCGCAGTGTTTATAAAGTAATTAAAACATTTAATATAGAGAAGGGTGACAAAAAAAAATTAATGTATCTCAAAGCATTGTTGGTTTAAGTCAGTTAGCTGCAGATACAAATGTAGCTTAATGTCCTACAGTTTATCTGTTGGTTTAGATTATGATTGTACATCCATAGTAATCAATAACTTGCCAGTGATCACCTGTCTACATTCTTTTCTTGTATTTCTCCAGACTCTAGAATACCAGAAAACTTTGCCTGTTAATGTACAATGACTTAAGCTTTACCATTAGCTATTTTCATTGTCTTACTTTAAGACTGCAATTCTTGATTTGCTTGTCCTTCCCATTGAAGCTGTTATATGATGAATCAAGTCAAAGAGATGACTCTGTTAAGCTACTGACACTCCTTGTTAGAGTCCGTGAATACCTGAATTGTGTTATTAGCTACTCAGCACCAACAAATTGTAGGCATAGCAAACATAGGCAAGGGAATGCTTACAGATCTTCAAATAATCTCCAGATATACGAGTCCCCTTTGCAACATTGAGTTTTACAATCATATTAAATGGTGAAAAGATGGTGTTATAGCTTTTTACATGAGCTAAAGCCTAAAGTTCCTGACAAACTGTTCGTGCACTTTGTCAATGTTTGCATCACTTTGTCAATGTTTGCCTAGAGCCTGAAGCGTAGAATATTTACCACAATATTTTGATAGCTATTAATTCCACCACAATGTCAAAAGAGCCTGTTCCCTCTGTTGTGTAAAGACTCTAATCCAAGCATTGAAAAATGACATTTGCAGACCCTGCCTATTGGTATTGAAACTTTCTGGCTTGACACATTTAATATGCTTACCAAATCAGTATAAATCTGCCTAATCATTCTTGAGCATGACCTTTGAACTATGAAAATTTAATCAATTATTCATTGGTCATAATCTGCCGACCAAGTTCAATAAAGATCTGTCAAGCCATTTTGAGATAGTTTTTTCTGACATGCACACACACAAATACAAAAGACATATTAAAAAAACACCCTACTATATATAGGGAAGGATAAAAGCAACACCATAGTCACTCAACAGGCCATTGATCTAAGCAATAAAGCCAATTACTAAACTACACAATTTACTGAAAAATTGATAAATGTGTTCTGAAAGTGATTTGGCTGCTCAGTTCTTATTAGGTGGGTCCTACAATTATTGAACTATTACAGTCCTCCAAGACTCACAATTTTTTATAGGACCTTGGGTCACATGAACTCTATGCTGTGGAACAAGTTATCAAACTCATTATGACTAGAAAGGTGTCTTAGCTGATGACGACATAATCAGGGGATTTTTATTTTTTATCAGCTCAAAATTGTTTTAAAAAAATCAATTTGATAGATATACAATTTACAACTCCTGAATTAGCACTCATCATTGCCAAGCTATGTAGGTGTTGCTATTGAGTAGCTGGATTTTAGTATTTGAAAATCAAATGGTTCATGACCTTGATAATGCATGCAGCTATTAGTACTTTGTGTTGTTTTGTTTGTTTGTTTGGTAATCAGGAACTGCAGTGTACCTGTATGGATGACGTAGTTTCACTTGTCTATATATCTGTAATCTTGATACTTATACCATTCCTTTTGAGTTGTGAATAGATTTTAGTTCCCTCCATCAAGTTGACATCAGAATATCCTTTAGTATGCCCTAATGATGATTTCCTTTGTGTCATTTTTTCAGAGTGCAATGGACCTTTGTGACAAAATGAACGAAACAAATTATACAAGCATCGAAAACTACACAGTAAATGCCACCATAGTGTGTCGTTATGACTATTGTGTACAAGTTACACTTTATCGCCAGATCTTAGGGACGATAATATTCGTAGTCATTTGGCCTTTCATTGTGTTTGATATGAAGTTGTTTCCACTGGGAAGGCCTGCTGCTGCACTGCTTGGTGCCACCTTCATGGTAATAACTGCTGTAATTCCGCAAGATCAGGTCTTTGCTATAATTGGAAATAAGTATAATTTGCAAACCATTTGTTTGCTATTGGGAATGATGTTTCTGTCTTATTATTATGACAGAGAGGGCTTGCTCTATTTTTTGACATGTTGGATATTTGGCAAAAAGAAGCAATTTAGGTATGTCCTATGGAAGATCTGTGTGCTATCCGCTGTTCTCTCTGCTACTATATCCAATGATGCAGCTTGCATAGTCTTAACACCAATTCTAATAAAAGAACACATCAAGCAGGAGAGATCTCGCAGGGAACTTCCAGCACTTTTGCTAGCAATTGCCACGTCTGCTAATATTGGAAGCACAGCAACATTTTTTGGAAATCCACAAAATGCATATATTGCTGCTAGCTCTGAAGGAGAGGTTTCTTTAATCATATTCTTTGCCACTTCCTTGCCTGCATCAGTTTTAGGAACAATATTAAATATCTTTCTCCTCTATTTAAGCTACTTTAAGGTAATTTTTCTACTGAAATCAGAAGACCATCACCTACGTGGTGAAAATACACCACAAGAAGCATCGAAACAGTCTACTGAACAGCATAATACTGACGAAAATGTTACTTCATTTAGCAGCAACACTAAGCTAACTGCGATTATCCCTAACAAGGAAGAGATAAAGGAAACCGTTACACTTACAAAAATTTGTCCACAGAAAATGACTTCGAAAGCCAAGATCTTTATAGTATGGTTAATAAGTATAACTGTAATAATTGTCATCTTGTTAGCTATCCCACCTCCTCCTACTGTTAAATCTGTGGAATTCAATCTTGGCTTGGTGCCACTAGGTGCCTCAATACTTACTATCCTGCTCGATACCTTCTTCTACAGGAAGGATGCTTATGATGTAATATCTAAAGTGGACTGGGGAGTGATTCTTATGTTTTTTGGGTTGTTCGTATGGCTACAAGGATTTGAAAACACAGGTTTTCCGGATATAATATTTAGACTTGCCCTTCCATACATGGACTTGTCTGAAATACAGGGAGTATTGTTTTTCACTGTGTTTATCACAATTGGTTCCAATATACTCAGTAATGTACCTTTAGTCATATTAATCGTTCACAAGCTGTCTGATTTCAACTGTGGAGATAATATATGCTCCGCCCAGTTGACTGGAGTTCTGCTTGCTTGGGTGTCCACTATTGCTGGTAACTTTACTCTCATAGGGTCTGTAGCAAATCTTATTGTAGCTGAAAAAGGTCGCACTTGTGGGAACTATCGCCTCACCTTTTGGACATATCTCAAGTTTGGATTTATTACAACTTTCATTGTTCTGTTTGTTGGACTTCCTCTAGTTTATTTCTCTGGTAGGTATGTTGATTTATGAATATAAACATATCTTGTGCTATATACATGTATTATATATATTGACAGATATGATGCTATAAAAATTTAATTATCATGTTATGTGTGATTGTTAATAAAATAAATTACATTTCTTGTGTCCTGTAATATATTTATTGCCTTAAACAATTACTTTGCTTGTTCACATGTTTGTTCTGATATTTCACTGCATCTTTAGCTATATTGTAGTAATATTCTACACTTTTATACAAACTTTTCTCTCTCATTACTACATCATTACAAATAATATTATTACTCTCTCAATGAACTCACAGTTGACGTAATGCCACTACAATAACATTCTCAATAATCAACTTGAAACTGCACCCTCTCAACATTTCGACTAGATGCTCTAGCCTTCATCAGGAGGCTTGAGCATCTAGTTGAAACATTGAGAGAGTACAATTTTGAGTTAATTATTGAGAAGGTTATTTTAATTATTATTATTTGTTTGATGTTATGTTACAAGGAAGGTAGATTTTTTATTCCTCATTAGTTGGTTTTCCTGATTAGTTGGTTCAGTAAATCCCCCCCCCCCCCCCTTCCAACTAAGGTGTAGTTTCCTCAAACAAGATGAATAATGATAATTATGGTTCCACATGGAAAATCCCTTTTTCATTATCTCTTATGTTTTTGTTTGTTATACACATGATAATATCTGTGTCATATGTGCCTGTCACACATGTGCAAGGTTCATAAAATAGTACTCTATTAAATGAAGACTACAGTTGCATTACAATCAATTTTTTTTAAATAATGTCGCAGGATGGCACACCAAAAAATATTTGAGTTGCAAAACATTTCAGAAAAACTCATTTAGGCTTGTTATTTTTTTAATATGACTACATTCCATTATTGTAGGGAAGAGTTCAAATGTCTAGTTGCTCAAATCAGCTTTATTCAAACTTTTCCATTAGCACCAAGAAATGGCTTTTAACACATAGAGTGCATAGATTCAATACATGATGTACTAAAGAAAAACCATGGCATATGTTTCACAGATTTATGTTAATGCAAATAATATCATGATTCTCGATGAATTGGAAACAGAAACAATAAAGGACAGCATTAAATACCCTCCCAGACATTCCAACTGTTCCAAAATGTGATGTTTTCCCTGATCCATGTATTACTGGTATCTTTTTGTTTCCAAGAGTGGTCAGATAGTCAAATAGAGTGGTTCAGGTGGATAAATGAACCTTATACTGCAGCATATCATCTCATCGGATACCTCCTGAGAGTGTGTGTGTGTGTAATGGCAGGGGGGAGGGAGGGAGGCAAGGTAGACAGCTGTCACAAATAAAAGGTCCATTACCAGCTTATAGATAGTGCTGACCTCATACTACAGAACAATATCATAGCTATACAATATAAATATCTTTATGTATATACTCAATATCCATATCAGTATGATTTATGGCTCAGAATAACAGATAGATTCTTTACTCTGAGCCTTGCCCAAAAGACTATATTGGTTGTCTAACTTTAGACTCCGAACTTGTATGAACTGTAGGAAAGCTACATTCCTTCCACTAAACACCATTAGCTCAATTTGAATATTTATGCAATGACTCTACAAGCAAAGAATTATATTTGTTGTTTTGTCGGAAAAAAGAAAGAAAAAATATCCACCAGTTAGATGACAAATGCCAAAGTTTACTGCACTGATTGTGGTCCACATGGAGGCATTCGAGTCCTTTTTTAGTTTAATTTTTAGCACTCCTCCATTACAGCTGTTATAATTATTATCACCTTTATTATTAACAAAATATGCCATGAGAACTACAATCCAGGCTCTCCATCGTTCCCGTTTGAAACTGCTATTCCCCTCTGAACCACGATTGAAACACTTTGCTGAATGTGGCGAAGAGAACTCTTCTCTCCAGTTATTTGGTCGAAATACTGGACCAATTCGCTCATACTCTTAGGCCCAAATAACCACAAAGACTAAACTGCCACAGGCCCGAAGGAATGGTTCCTGTCCAAACCAGTGTATTTAGCCCTCTTTTTCTCTTCAGCCAAGGCTGCTACTACTTCTGCTTCTGTGGATGCATTAACAATGTATGAGGGAGCAAAAGGATCTACACAGGTGGTAACCCATAGCAGCAACTTCGGATTTCCATGGAGCTATCTGCATTACAGTGAGTTACATAATCACATGGCCACAGTCTAGTTTTAAGGTTATTATAGCTGCTGCTGTTTAATAATTGTTATCTCCAGATATACTTGACATAATCATAAACCTTCAACCTTAAAACAACCCCCCAAAAGTGTGATAGATAGTTCAATATCTTACCAATCACTTGCTGAAAACCTGGTCAAATTCGATGAATTGGGAAAGCTACCGAGAACCTTGCAGTTAGACAGAATGGATGAAGGGCAAGGTATTGAAGCAGCTATGGTTATCAATGAGGCCCAATGGCATAAGGCATGTAGGCTCCATTACAACAACCAAATGCCGGAGAAGAGGGAGCATGAAAGCCCAGAAAGAGATGGTGCTCCACGCAAGTGTAGTAGATTGCGGTCTTCACTTAAGCCTAGTGAGGCGTCTTGTTTTTTCTGCGGTCAAGCAGCTGGTACTGATGGCCTACATGAGGTGACAACATTTCAGGTGGACCAATGTGTGCATGAAAGTGCTGAACTTACCGGGGACTGCTTGCTCTTGGCCAAACTTGGCTTGAGTGACATGGTAGCATTGGAAGCCAAGTACCACACCAAGTGCTTATTGGCTCTGTACAACCGGGCAAGGAAGGCGCAGACGGAGCAAGGAGCAGGCAGTAAAGATGATGAAATATCAGGAATTGTATTTGCCCAACTTGTGATGTATATTGAGGAAGCTCGTTTGGAAGCAAGCGCTGCGCCAGTTTTCAAATTCGCTGATATGTCACAACTCTACTGTCTAGGATGCAACAGTTTGGAGTGATGAGTGACAAAAGGATGCACACAACCCGATTGAAGCAAAGACTGCTTGCACATTTTCCAGATATGCGAGCTCAAAATAAGGTAAGAGATATAATGCTTGTATTTGATGAAGATATTGGTGCTGCATGGTAAAGCCTGTGAGCAGGACAGTGACAATGATGCTGTTCATCTTGCACATGCTGCACAGATTGTACGCCGGCACCTGTTTGACCCCAAACCCTTCACTGGGTCATTTCAAGAAGATTGCCAGGAGAAGTCTGTGCCACACTTGCTGCTTGCACTAGCAAGTATGGTGTTGGAAGGCCCAAGCATCAAGTCCCAAATTCGTGAGTGTTCAACACCAGCAACACTTTCCATTGCCCATATTTTGAAGTATAACAGTTTCAAGCACATGCATAAACAGGAAGATACCAGCTCATCTGTCCGACACAGCTCTGCACAAGAAACACCTCTTCCAATCTATATTGGGCTAATGCTGCATGCCTAAACTCGCAAGAGAAATCTGCTGGACAGGCTGTCGATCTGTACAGAGAATTCCTCCAACACATGCTGCTCTGGAGCAGCATATCAAGCGAGCTGTCTTCAAGGTGGGTGCAAGCACTTTCTCCAGACCCCGTGCTTCCTTCTCCAAGTAGTTGGGGTTGGATCAAGACCGATGGTAGATTATACGAACCACATTGGACCACACTTCAAGAAGCATTCAAGATCTGCTATGAGTTGATCTCTTGCGGCTGCCAGAAGGGGTGGCATACCCACTGCAAGTGCAAAAAGGCTGGACTTCAATGCACTGCTCTCTGCAAGTGTGAAGGAGAATGTCCAACAAACTGAACAAAGATCAGTATTGTACCACACAAATCTTTGCACTATATATTCTGATCAAAAGAGTCAATTTTACAGTAGACGTTTTGAGTATTGCCTTAAAATAATTGTTTGCCATATTATTCGTTTTTTATAATGATTTAGCCTTATTAGGAGAAATGCGGCCATTTTGTAAAATGGCAGCCATTTTGTACAAAATTGCTGCCATGAACTTCAAATATGGCAACATTGGAAGCACTGAAATGTGTAATAGTGATTTGAGACCACATTATTAGAGCTTGCATGGCGGCCAATTTGGAAAACAGCTGTCATGGCAAGTGTGAGTACTATTGTGATCGCCTCCATATCGAAAAATGTTCATAGGGTATTAATCTACATGTGTATATACCAATTTTGGTGCTTTTATAAAAAAATGCACAACGGCGGCATGGCGGCCATTTTGTAAACTGTTGCTATGGCCAGCTTGTGGTACAATTGTGAGTGCCTCCATATCCAAAAATGTTCATTAGGCATGTGTACCAATTTTGGTGCTTTTAATGTCCAATAGATTTGGTATGCTGCTGCACTATAATTTATAGACTAAGGGGAAAATATTGAAAAATGCGGCATGTTCAGATTCAAGCAGCTTTCTCACCAGAATAAGATGTCCGGTTGTCTAATCTTAGGATTGTGCTTTCTCGGGTTCTGAACGATGATTTTAGACTCTTGAGGGCGAAGGCAGGTATGAAGAAGGTGATGGTATCTCATCGTACCTTGGCCAGACCACTGTTGACCCTGAAGCTCTGCTATCGCTTGGCAAAGTAGTCAGGCCCGACTTACCTTCATGCAAGCCTAGCGCTCTCATTCGAGCTGACTATTTGGAAGAAGATGAGAGCGCTTAGCCATGAAGAGGGCATTGACTGCGAGTTTAGCTATAGTTAGCTGTGCAATGAGTGAGCAGCATGAACTGCAATGGTTGTTTCAGATTGTTCGTGGGTAGTTCACGTCCAGTACCTCAGTGTGTCACAAAAAAGGACATTTTTTCAAACATCAAACCATGGTAGACTACACCCAGTAGTTTCCTTGTGTTTTACTTCAATCTGTTGTTTGCTGCATTTATTGGTGTCTGCATGGAATTTTATCTCTGTTATATTATGTTCATATTCATGTGATTCTTTGTGATGGCCAAGTATTGTGCTAGCATGCATATTATGTATTTACACTTCTGGAATGTTATATATACTTCATATCAAAATATCAAATTGTGGTATACACTTGACGTAATGTAATATGTTTTCATTGTTATGAAGACAAATTCAAAACCCTCATTGCTGTTGATAGGGCACTTTGTTTTTTCTCCTGAAACCTATTTCACATTATTGCCTATATTAGAGTATTCAGGGTACATCTTGTATTTTTCTTTTCCTTGTATATAACCTATAATGATAAAATTATTATGATTAAAAAATCATTTAATTAAGGTAGCTTATTATTTTTACTGGATAAACAAACATCAAAACAAGAATTACCAGTTCAAATGAGATTCACCTCAGTGTGGTTTTGTGGTGTGCTTCTATGGCAACAAACAATAACCACAATGTTGGTCAATACAAATGCTATCCATGTTGTATGGTTGCTAGGGAGTTTTAGGCTGAGATAGCAAGGCATATCTTGGCATATCTTCACATAGGTTATGTTTATTTAAATAAAGTCACCAGTGAAAGGGTTAAGAGTGTTTGGCGTCCAATGCGACATTAGATCAGGGAATATGGTATCCCCACGAGCAATGTAAATGGCAACAGTAAAGAAACAGGCTTAGGAATAGGAAGGACTATGGCTAGGAAGAGAATCAAAAGTAGGAACTTGAAATCCTTAGATTGCACATATCATTAAAAAAAAACACCTCTGTCGTAGTGTTCTTACACCCCCTTCACAAGCTTGAGGTAGAGCTAGGACCTTCACTAGACCAATAGGTTAACGATGGGAGATTTACCGCAGACCTGCATGACTCAAGGTGGAAATCATCATGCATTTTATCTATATAATTATGATGCCCTAGTCTAAGCTTAGCGTATGATATGGAGAGTGTAGAGTGCCAGAAAATTAGCTGTGATTTGTTTGTTAGCTAGTTTTCTGGTTAGTATTTTTGTTATGGTCTGTTGTGATGCAACGTAGTGGTTGCTGCATTAGTTGTGCCTTGTTGGTCCAAGAAATCCTTATTAACTGCCTGCCCTCCCGTATTGGTTATTGTCGGAATGCAGCTACTCCCTCCACTGGCCTTCAGTCCTCCACCAAAACCAATTCCTTTCCCAACCCTGTCCTTGCCTCTGGCCTTAATTCATCCAATGTTAGCTTGTCAACTCGCCACAAGGCACCTGACGACACTGTTCCATCCCCCTCCGTTTTGTCCGACTCGTATGCCTCTGGTGAGTTTAGATCCAATTCAACCCCAGTTGAAGCTTACACCCAGGTATCTTCCTTCGTTTCTCACCCTTTACCCCAGCCCCAGGGGCCCAACTCTCTCCCCTCCCTTGCTATTATTCTGGGGCAAAGCCGGACAAGATCTATAACACTCCACCTTGTCCCAAAATCTTCCAGTGGTGCTTGGGCCAGCCTTGTGGTTGTCTTCAGCGCCATTGCTGTAGACCCCTCTGCCCAGGCCCCCTGGATTAAGTTTTTCATGTTATTTTGGTGCATCCTTTCCAATCCAGAGAGGTGTGGCCGGTTCCATTGGCATGACACAGAGAGAACCGTCAAGGTTCGGATGAGGAGGTGGAGAGCTGGTAATTTTCTCTGTCTATGGTCGGAGGTTGAGTCAGCGGAGGGCTGGCTTAAATTTCTATGAGGAAGGTGACCCCAGAGTGTCTGCAGGGAGTCCAATGCGAGACGTGCTTGTAGGGCATTGGAAGATGGCCAATACAAGAGGGCCATGCAGGCCTTGATCTCAGATAGTCTTGCCCCTGCTTCTGCTGAGGTTTACTCAGAGCTGCTGTCCAAGCACCCCCAAGTTCCCCCTCCTGTCATCCCTGTTGATCCAGTCCCTCCACCGATCCAGATCTCTACTGAGGGAGTTGCCAGATCTTTAAATAGCTCAGCCCCTGGACCTTCCTTTTTCAGGGCCAACCATTTCAAGGAGGCTATATTTTGCCCCTCCCCAGACACTGCTAATAAGGCCCTTCTGGCTCTATGTACTTGGCCATGCCCCACCTGAAGTTGTGTCTGACCTATGTGGAACCACCCTTTATGCCTGTAACAAGAAAAATGGTTGGCTTCGTCCAATGGGGGTGGGCTAAGTTTTATGTCGCCTGATCTCCAAATACAATTCATGTGCCGTGCCCTCTACAGCCGTCAGCATCCTGACTCCAACCGTCGGAGTGCCTGTGGGCTGTGAAGTCATTGTCCATTCCATGGCTAGAGTTCAGGTGGATTCCAAAATCCAACCCGAGAAAAAATGAACCTTACTTCCGGACTTTTCTAATGCATTCAATTGCATGGACCATGAAATTTTTTTCCAGGAAGAGGTCCTGCATTCCCTCAATGTCTGCATGGCTGGGTGTGTGTTATGGAGGCCAACCAACCCTTCTCCTTGGCAACCACAACATCTCTAGTTGCTGTGGAGTCCAGCAGGTGACCCTTTAGGTTCCCTTTACCCTCAACCCCATTGCTGAGTGGATACAAGACCAAGTACCAGACCTCCAAATCAATGCCTGTTATCGTGACGATGGAATGCTCTGTGAAACTGCCAACGAACTCTGTGATACCTTATCTATCATTAAGGAAGTTGGACCACCCTGTGGACTTTACCTGAATTGGGGTAAGTCTCTCCTCTGCATCCCAGAAGAAGCTGCACATGTTCCCAACCCTTTACTTACTGGTATCCCATTATCAAGGGATGGATTCGATCTTCTTGGTTCTCCCATAGGCCTGCCTTCCTATTACAAGAATATGGTCCTCTGTTGGGTAAAGAAGGGGAGGTTATTGCTAGGCTCCCTGGCCTCCAAGACTCCCACATGGAGTGTGTACTCCTTTGCCCTTGTTTAAGCCCTCCCCAAAGTGACCTTCGCCCTCCTCCCAAACCACATCAGGGGTGCCACTGAGGCCTTCAACGATGCAATGAGGGAAGCTGCTTGCCAGACTGGACTTGGTATTTCTCCCAAATTCCCTTGGAGGTTTGAAGATTGCCTTGGTGTCCAAGAAGGAATCAGCTTGGTGGGCGCTACTCAAGCAACCCATGAAATGAAAAAATTTGCTCCATATAACGCGCATTAAACTTTGAACTCGGATTTGCACAAGTATAAGTTTATTGTTACGCATACATGCCCAACTAGTTATTGCTCGTAGCTAGCTATCTATTTCTAATCTTTGTCCTCCTCTACAGGTTCTTCCAGGCCCTCCTCCTCTTCAGCTTCGCGATCAGTCGGCTCAGCAAAGGGATCTTCGTCATCAGCGCTCTCCTCAATCTCCTTTGGAACGCCTGATGTATTGGTTCTCAGATATTGTTGGAGATCCCGAAGTATAGGAATGATCGAGCTATCATGTCTTCGGAAATAGACTCCCGTGCAGCAGAGACCCAATCTATAGCATCCTGTCTTGAGGGGGACTTCAATTTGCCCTTCTTGGTCCTGCAAGAGCTTGAGCTTCTCCACTCCATTCACATTTCCTCATTTTGTCCTTGAAGGGCTTGTTGACTGAAACATCCATAGGCTGTAGGGATGTACAGCCACCTATACAAAATGGAGGGAATCATTTGTTGCATCATTGCATCACTATTGGAATTGGTCCACTACCTAGGATGAATACAAGGTCGGTTTCCAACTCTTCAGCAACGACCTTGGTGTTGGCACACTTGTGCGGGTGATAGCTATCAAGTATCAAGAGTCGCCGGTTGCTGTAAGAAGACTTTCCCCATACCCTCCGTAGCCAGCTATGCACTCTTGTGCGAGTCATCCAGCCATTGTCGGTGGTAGTGCCATCAACATTCTGAGGATTACAAAGTGCACTCATAACAACACGTGGGCCAAATCTTCCATTTTTCTTCTTGAAGATGATGACAACAGGGAGTTTGGTTCCATCTCCTGTCGCACACAAAGCTACTGTACGACTCTTCTTTTGGGCACCAGTGGTAGTATGTGAAGACTTCGCTCTCCACAACAATTGTTAGTAGCAGAAGGTGCTGAATCAAACCAAGTGATGAAAAAGGAAAATTACAAGTTGTCAGTGTAATGCTTAGCTGCACATTGTCTAATCCATGTTGCCAATTTCTGAATTTCTGTAGTCGTGAAGCTCTCGGTATCGGAAGATCATTTCGGAAAACGGAAAATGGGAAAGCTGCACTCCATAGTCCTCTGGCACCTTTTGTGATGTATTTGTTCTCTGGCTGTAACCAACATTCCACCTTTTCTTCCAGCCCCGCAGCCACATGAGGAGCCTTGGATGCCTATACTCTGAGCAATGTGCAAGGCTTTCTCCAGGAGGTCTTTGTTCAGAACAGCCCTGCCTTCGGAACGCTCCAATTCTAGGTAATCGAAGACCTCCGAGTCTACTTGTTGGCTGAAGATTGCTCCTCCACCATGCAGTTTCCTCTTCTTCTTCCCACCTCCAATGTTGGCATCAATCAATGCATCATATTTTCTCTTAATGTCTACTCCATACTTTCTCGCAGTTGCTGATACATTTTGCATTCCTTGTCCCCTATACCATTCTACAACCTCTAATTTGAAACTCGCTGTGTAACTTGTCAGTTTCTTCCCAGCATAACTTTGTGGCAGCTTGCATATTCTAATTTAAAGCCAGTATATATATATACTATTGAATGGAAGAGTATAATGAAGCATGATACATAGGGCATTTTGATATGGTGGACAAGTGCTGATTTTTCATTAGGGGGTGCTCCACCTTAAAGTAAACAAAACCTGATCATCACACTGCTAGTTTGGCCATGGAGCAATACTATTTACAAATCACCGCACTGGCTCAAGCCAGTCTCTAAAGCATCTGGAATAGCAGCTCAAGCAGAGAAAACCTGCAACCTAATCAACAAAGTATTCTTGGTCATTCTTGACACCTTCATTGACTACAGCAACAACTTGAGGCTGGGTCAAGTTTGCCTTACACTTCCTCCTAATTCATTCCCTTCTTTTTCATGACTTTAAGAAGGTAAAATATTACACATTATTTCCATCATTTACTCCATATCACCCAAGCTACTGTATATAGTAAGAATTGTTGCACAAAAATGTTTCCTTTGTTTTAACTGTTACATCAGCTACTATTTAGGTCATCTACATTATACCAGCTATAGGTATATAATAGATACTCTTGCATGTGACATCAAACAAAGGGATTGTGGCTAATAGTACATAAAATAAGTCGCTCAACCTGCAAGGTAGTACTAGTCTACTATTGTTAAAAACCTGTCATCTTGGCTATATACTTCTAAGTGGAAAGTCTAAAATGATACAATCATTTGGTAGAAACATGCTAGGGAGAGTTTGATGGTGTCTACAAATTAAAAAAAAAAATACCCATCTGTAGCAGTATTATCCTGTTGTGTATCATTGGATATTTGTTGGAATTTTCATATTTCTAACACACACACATGCACATACACACACCCATACATACACACATATACAGCACACACACACATACATACGCACACCATGGACAAATATATTATGCATGATTTATATATTCTTGTACATAAGGTGCACACACATAAACACATATATACAAACACTTGCACTTTATGTTAAGAATATATAAATCATGTTTGTGTATGTGTGTGTGTTTGTGTGTTGTGTTTTTTATGTGTGTGCGTGTGTGTGTGTTAGCTTATAATTCAGGCACCCATGAATCTATCCAGACCAAATTTTGTGTGGACAATCCAAGAAAGGTTTTAAACCCAAAAATCAGAACTTGCTCTTTCTCTCCCTCTCTCTGTTGTGGAAGGAAGGAAGAACTATATACCGCTTTCTGATTATTGCATTTTTCATGTTACTTCTATCCATGCCACACAGAAAACACAACAAGGTGGCAATACAAATTACCTAAGCTAGCTATATACATTAGAACTCACAAAATTCAAGTAATTTGCTAGTGAAGATGCCTCTGGTACTGAAAAAAACTGCCTGAAATGAATTTTCAGAGAGGAGCATCGTCATCAATGAGTTTGACAAAAGAATCAATAGCCTTAATGTGGTGCCTATGTTCTGCTGCATGGAGAGCACAGATACTGGGTGCCTAGGTCCTGCTTCAATAGAAATCCAAGTTATAGGGTGACATAAGATAACCTGCTTACAAGGCAACTAGCTATTTTGTTTCTAGTTGGTTTGCCGTCCAAACAGACTGGCATGTATGGGATGTGACCAATAACTAAGTATACACACCGATATCAAACAAATATTGTGTACACATCAGGGATTATATATTTACACACTGACATCAAACAAAGGGATTGTGCAATAGGCCAATAGTGCATAAAACAAGTCCCTCACTCCATGCTACTATTGCAAGGTAATATGAGGTTGTAGTCTACTACTGCAATATCGGTCAGTCATATAAGCAGCTTCAAAGTGGGAGTCTATACATAGCATATGATGATGCTGCAGTCATGTGGAAGAAACACCTAAGATTAGTTTGAAGATACTTAAAGCCTCTTAAAATCCGTTTACAAAAAAATATATATATATCTGGTCTTTATCATTGGATATCAGAAATTATCCCATTTCTAACACAGAAATACACACACTCCACACACACTCCACACACATACAAGTACACACAAAAAGGTATTTGAATGAGCTGAAATTCGCAATTTGAACAGAATATGAAATAAATATCCAACAACGTATCTGCTACTTGCAAAGAAATAGCTGGAGTGCTGCATTCAGCCACTTGTTCTTCCCTCTGCAACTCTATACTCCTTCTGGCAACGAACAGCAAGAAGTTCCTGGCAAGATTGCTTTGCTTCTTGGAGAAAAAAAGTTTCCTAGTTACCTCTGGAGCAAGGTATAGAAGCCTCTTGATATAGTAGACATACACTGCCTGTGCAGTGATATATAGAAGACCATCAATTGATTCACCCTCTTAATAAACAAATTGATCATTCCAAACCTGTTTGACAAACTAGTCATGAGCAAGGAATAAATTACTCCAGTGTTCCAGCCAACCATCAAAACTTTGGGCATTTAAACTATGGCAGATAAATCAAGAACAAAGTTCCTTTGGTTACTTCAAGTTCGATCTACAGAAGCAGTTAGTAAAAATATAATATGAGGAGATAGGTACATTATTGGATGAATTACAGGAAAAATTGATTGAGCCTTCAAATTTTCTCTCTGCAAAGCTCATTCCATGGTCAAAACATTAATTAAGGTTCAAAGTTTGTGGGTCTAGTCACCCGTTACACTATATATAAAAGTAGAACTGAAGTGGGATCTAAGTAGTGCCATTTAATTTATCGATTTTCTAATGTGCTAACCGTGACTCTTTCCAGGAACACCTCTGTATATATATTGCTCCTCAGGATTTTAGCGGGGTTTATTGTAAAGAGCATAGTTTATTAGGGTATGAGATAGAAACGGAGTTATCTTCACTGAAAAAACAAAATAACTTTGAAGCTATTTTCAGCACAGATAACTCTAGTTTTTAGTAACATGTCATAAGAAAGCCCTTGGCTTGTGTGCTACGGACAAAGAGATTGTGCAATAGGCCAATAGTGCATAAAATAAGTCCCCAATCCTGTGCTACTATTAAAAGGTAATAGTAGAGGTTGTAGTTGTAGTCCACTATTGTAGTATCACCAAAAGGAATTAACAGTCCAGTCACATTGGCAACCTCAAAGTAGGAGTCCATATATATTAGTGCAGTGGCAGCATGGGGCTGGCCAGACCAAATTGATTTAATGGGCGTGGTCATTAGGAAGCGCAAGGGCATTTTCGTGTTATTTACGCAAGCTGAACAGGAGTGAGTTTCTGCGTTGTTCTATGTCACAAAAAAGACTGAACAACTTGGTATTCACAAGGATTTGATAGGTTAAATTCCTTGATTAGAGCACACCCTTGAACAGTAAGCGCATAGAACGCGCCCTCCAATAGTAGAATAGCAGAACTCTATGTCGGCAATGCGCGTGCAACTAAGACCACACCCACATCCGGCCCCCTTTGAGTTCGAGCCTAAAACCATGATGATTTTGCAGTCAAACATCTTAAGGATATTTTGATGATACTTAGAACCTGTGTAGCAGCATTATCATGATCAGGTATATATGTGTTGGAATAATACACACACACACATGCACCACACACACATACACATGGAGGATCATTGGGGAAAGAAGTATAAAGTGGTAATGTACATACAATATAACTATAAAACCCAAGTAACTTGCAAAGAATAGTGCACTGGAGTGCTGCAATTCAGCCATTTGTTCTCTCCTCTGCAACCCTACTCCTTGCAATTACATCCTTGAAATTACAGCAAGGAATTCCAGACAAGTTTGTTCTGTGGCTAGAAGAGAAATTTCCTGTCTACCATTGTCCTGTGTACTGAAGGTGCAGATAACTGGTTTGCCAATGTCAATGATATAGTGAAAGTTTTCATAAGTAGGTCTTACTATATTCATGAGAGCAGTACCAATCTGAGATGACATCTTCCACAAGAATGGGATATATAGGAAGCTGTCTTGGTGAGAAACTGTATCTGGTTACCAGTTTCTCCATTTGTGATAATATATATTCCGGGCTGTAGTCACTGGTGCTGCTGTGTGGCCATAGCCGTATTACATTTTACTAAAGTTCAATGATCAAAGGACACGAGGCTGGCCCATATCAGCAGCTTGACTAGAGCTATCAATTTGAAAGTTGTTGGCAACTTTCCACTTGAGCCATTTCAGCCGAAGCAAATTGTCTTCCCTTCTCAGTCCTTCGGCATAAATGTGCCAGTGAACTGTTCATTTCAGGGCACTTGGTTCAATAACTTTAAGTGCTACACTATGATATTGGGCAGGTTTCCACTAGATGCTTCACATACTGCAAGGCTCTATAGGACGGTAGAGCTGTGGTTTCTTGTGTGACTGAGCGAGCCTTTCTAGTGAAGGGCTTTACAAACAGGAAGGATAGCACATGTAGCTTTTTCAAGCACAAAAGCTGTGACTTCCACAAGGTCTGTTCTGCTGCCCTTACCTCATATCGTATATGTGCATACAGTGTATTGCCAATTTCAAGCGAGTTTAAGTTTCAATCGTTGCAATGCCCTTTCGGGATGGTCATAAACTAGCATGTCCAAACAGTAACATAAGAGAGAGATAGTCAAGGATTAGAAAAAGTTCAAAGATTTTAGTGGCCACCATCTTCCATTTGGGGAGGGAGAGGAGGGGGGGCAGCAGGTTAGCTATATCAAAATTTAAATAACACAGGCACAGATGTTCAAAGTGTGTTTGATCTGGAGAAATAGCAGTGTGGCAGTGAATATCCGATCCTTGAACAAAGGTCAATATCATGTTTTGAAGTGACAATGGGAAAGCTTTGTATCTAAGTAGGAGTGGGCTATACGGCAGCCAAAATGAAATTTCTGTTATTTTCATTAGGGCTGAGTTTTTTTGTGTTCTATATAACCTATCTCAACATGAATTGGGGAAAAAATTGGCCTGGGGGCCAAGAAAAAAGTGTGCAGAGCCCTTTTGTGTTAGCACACCTTACATTTAATGCATGTGAGTGCATTTTAGAGTTTTTCTCATACCTCTGGTTCAGCTTTAGGAGAGACTTCATCTAAAACATTTTTCTAGGGTTATTTAGGACACAGAAAGTCATAAAACTAATTAGAAAATCATAGAAGTACAATTACTGGCCAAGAAATTTATTTTGGACAAATATTTAACCACATATTCCACAAAACATATCTTGTATTTCAGGTCCATTACATAAAACAAAACAAGGCTTCCTCATAGAAAAGTCCCAGGTGCCAGAAACTTGCACAGGCACAATCTGCTGCTGGACAGTGTCCTGGATATCATCAGTGCCAGGTGATCGCTGCCAGAGGTTATCTCCAGTACCAGCGCATATCAGGTGATCCACCAGGAAGGTTCCGTCCCCATTATCATCAATGTAAAACCCTATATACCATCTCTTGTTGCTTCCCTCATCCCAGATAACAGCAAGTGGTTGGTTAGGCTGGAACACAGGTTCTTCCTGTGAGATCTCTGCCTCCTGAACGGTGGTTTTGGCTCCTGTCAGTCTTTCCATGATCTCCTCCTCACACGGAAACTCCACCGCCTCCTCTGCTTGGTAGTCATCACCTAGGATCACAGTTAGGTTCTCGACCATTTCATTCTCAGACAGTTTGTTGACCTTGTAAAGGTCCCTGCGGACATCTGAATCATGTAGATATGTGACTCGCTGGTATTGGATCTCTTGCCTCAAGCAGGTCTTTAGCTCTGGTAATTTTTTTTGACAAGCTCCTTCAGTTCTTTGACACATGTAACTGGTCCTCCATGTTTTTTACATTTCACAAGAAGTTGATCAACAAAATCATTGGCCCTCACTTTCTTTTCCAGGTTCTCTCTCAACCTTTGTTTCTTCTTCTCTTGATTATTACTCCACGTCACCTCCATGGAGTCTAGGTGTTTTAGGACAGCAATGGTTGACCTCTCAACATGAGCATAAGGTCATCTTTGATCCTCTTTCCCTTGAACAGCCTGTTAGAATGTAGAGCTGACTGGGCAGCAAGATAACCAAACTTGGCCAAGTACCTCTCCGTATTCAGGTTGTTTGTTGGCAGGTTCTTCCGTTGGTCTACAGTCAATGTACGGAGAGGAGTTGCTCGTGCAGTATCTGGGTCACCGCTCCAATACTCACGCTTGCACTGCAATTCTACACCCCTGGTGGCCTGGAGACACATCTCTCCCAGAAGAAAGTGATCGAGATCGCTTTGTGGAGCATTATGCTCCATTTTCACGTGTGTCCACTCTACATGATATATGATAAGGGTGTCTGTCTTTTTATCAGCAAGGTCACTGCAGAGCTCGGGAAGGATGTTCACCAGCAAATCCTGGCTTGCTCTCTCGACGCAGTTGAGGAAGGTCATTGTCACCCTGTACTTAAAATTAGCAAGCGCCTTGAATCCTGCGATTATGAAATCGTTATCAAGGTAAATCTTACATGCTCGAACAAGAAGATTATTTAATGGTGTCCACAAGTAGCTGTTTGAGGTAGGGAATGCAATCGTAGACCGCACCTGCCTGTTATCCAAGTCTAGTAAAACACTTCTCTTTGTAGAGGCTAAAGGATTTATGTACTCCAGCCTCCTCTAGAATCAAGTCAAACTGTTCTGCTAGAGATGTTGTCTTCCCATCTCCCCCATGTGCTACAAGCTTTAGAAGAGCTGCCAGAGCTGTTTCAACAACAGATTTTTTCTGCCGAAGGAATGACTTAAACAATGTCTCTCTCTTCACAATCATTTCGCGAAGGCCAATCTTGTCCTCAATGGCAGCCATGGTCGTGAGGTTGTCTGCATCAAACCGTTCACATGTATGATGAGACTTACAAAGCAAGTGGTATGGCACATGCTTAGAGCCAAGTTGATCTGTCTCTATCTTGAGATTTTTGTTCACAGCATCTGTCATCAGGGCATCAATCTGCTCCCAGAGATGTACAACAGTCCTGCTTGGGTCATCAGCAGCTACTTGCAGTCTCTTCAGGGTCTCAACAATAAATGCCACTATCTGGTCCCTATCTTCAAAAGCAAAGAAGAGAGGACGTAGAGGGATCATCTTACACTCCGCACGATCACCATCACAGAAATTCAAGATGAGACATGGCCAATCACCATCTATTCTACTTCTCTGTGTAGTGTCAAAGTGTAGAGTTACTTTTGTTGAGGGCTTCTTGTTCACAAGGGCCTTTGCAGCTGCTACTTCCTGACAGAGAGCCTTTTTGTGCTTGAAGTTGTTGATAGATTTAGCTGAAGGCAGCACCTTTTCATACAACGCCAATTTTGGCCAAATTTTGAAAATGAAGTGAACTGGGTTAAAAACAATGAAACTTTTGAATATAAACATGGCAATTTTACTTCTTTTGATACCATATTTAACCATGCAGCTTTAAATAAATGACTATTTTAATTTTCTCCCCTAATTTGATTGAATTTTGGAGCCACGCGGGCACAAAAAACCCTTGCACACTTTTATTTTACACCCCAGGCCAATTTTTTCCCCATTTCATGTTGAGATAGGTTATATAGAACACATAAAAACTCAGCCCTAAGCAAAACAAAAAATGACGCCTACTCCTAATCTAAGGAATGGAGTCAGAGGAGCTGGCAATGATCTTGAGAGATGACTGTCGCTTGGCAAATTTTCCCAGTCTGAAGAAATTACCTCCAACAAGGGTAGAGAACAGATTCTGGCCACACTAGCTGCCTACGGCCTTGTATGTGCTGGTGCCGGCTTCACTGAAAGATTCATTCAGATCTCCATTGCACATCTGCAATACATAGAGAGGAAGGAACAATCAGAAAGTCATATCATTTGGCCAGAATATTGCCTCAATGCCCTCACCTTCATCTAACTGTGGCAGCCTTTGTTTTCACAAGCAATCAAAATACCAGTAAAAGTCTTGTAACCTGCACTATCTATAGCCACATCTTGAATCAGCTGGACAGCAAAGAAATTCCTTTGAGTTTTCTTGACATATTCACTTTGACAGACTTGCGTACATGATATCCCATGCTATAGAGTATCAACTACATTGAATGTAGCTTTCATCTTGTCATTCATATAGGATATATATATATATATAATAGCTATACTCCTGACGATCTCTCAAAGAACTCTCAGTTAAAATAATGAAATTACAATGACCTTCTCAATAATTTTACAGTCTTGATATTTCGACTAGATGCTATAGCCTTAATATTCCTGAAGAAAGCTAGAGCAATCTAGTCAAAATGTCTAGAGATTAAAATCCAAGTTTATTATTGAGGTTGTTGTAACTCCTTATGATATTGTTCAACTACTGCTACTACAACCACCACCAGGAAAGACTACTACTACAAATGGAGTAATTGTAATAAACAGGTACAGCTATCAATGAGTGCTCAGTTGACCTAGGATGGATACAACTAAAGCAAATCATGTAATAGCTAACTACTGATTAAAGAATCACGATTGAAAAAAGAATAATAAAAAAATTTAAGGATTTTATTTATTTTATTAACAAACAATACAATATTCAGGGACAAACAATACAAATTTAATGAAAAATTATGAATGGGAAAGTGTCAGATGCCCGTGCTGCCCAGTACAGATGTGCAGTTCCCCTGCTGGACCGCCACGGATAGTCTCTGGAGCAGGTACTCTGTCGATTTGGGCTCGCCCGACTCTGTTCTAATGGGGTATCCGAGCTCCTTCAAAAAGGCCAGTGACTTCGGGCCAATTGCCCCCAAGGTCTCAATGGCTATGGGCGAGAACACATGTCCTGGTGGAAGCTCCCGATACTTCTCGCTTTTCTGTTCCTCTGCTGCTTCAGCGACCCTCCCTGGCTCTTGGGTGGCATGTGCTCTGTATGATAAAGCGAACGTATCCGGGCAGGTAGCATCCCAAGTCAGCAAACAGCCAGACTTCCATGGGGCCAGTGTCACACCATCCGGTCTCTTGCCATCTGTTCTCAAAAGGCCCGAAGGCTCTAGCCTGGAGGGAAGATGAGCAGCCGCCAAACCTCGTTTGATGATGTCGTTCACTGCCGTATGCCGTTGATGCCTTCCCACACTCCACCTACAGCTGAGGGTATGCCTACCTAGGGCATCAACAGCAGTCCCACAAAGGTGGCAGGAGTGGGGCCCACAGACTGCTGTTCCCAAGCGCAGACCCACAGCAACCCTCACAGTATTGTCGTCCATCTGCAGGCCTAGAGCTGTCAAAGGCAATGCCCTCAGCCAGGCACCCGACTCCTTGGTGGGCACTGAGAGAAGACGGGCACGCTCCTCATCAATTTCTGCACCCTCTAGCAGCCGTTCAGCAGCAGAAGCAGCCCGCAAACTGTCCCACCAATTCTGCTTGCAAGCAGCAGCACCCTCAGGAGGCTGGTGATCATGTCTCACTGACCAGCATGACTGCGCCTCGACCATGAAAGGAGCAGGGAGTGACCTGAAGGATGGGGAAGGATGGCGTTGACCAGCTCAGATGAAGAAAAAGTTGAGGCCAGAAAAGCAGATGGAGCGACTTCAACAGCGCTGCGGATCCCCAGACTCCCAAACTTCACTGGAAGAGTGGCTTGTGACCACGCTGAGCTACCTGGCTCCAGAAAGATGTTTTGATTCAATGATCGAAATGACTATCTGTTTGTGAGTTTGCATAATTGAATAATTGAAAAAAGAAAAGAAAAATAGGTGATAAGAGATTAAACGGTAGAAATGCTCACACAATCTGCCAAGAGCTAGTGTGGACATCATCTCCAATAATAGCTTCTGTCTTGATACCTGTAGCTGCCAGGAAATGAAAAATAAAGTAGTAACAAATATGGATGTCCAATTTCTCAGGACATGCCCATATATACAAACACCATTAACAATTTCATGTTTAAATGGCCTCCTCAAAAGTGATGACAATAGCAGCCATTTTGATTATTGGCTACAATTTCTGTTACAGAGCAAATCTGTAAAGACTCTACAGCCAAAAATCTTCCTATGACATGCCATGTACCACCAACTTTCATGATTACATCATCAATTCCCCCTAATACTTTACGACTATTACTTCTCTTGAGAGTTTCATCATCTACAGTCATGTGGTTTAAGTGCAATCGTGAGAATTCTGCTATACTCTAAACGTTGGTTTCTTACACATCTGCTGAAAACAGGGTTTTCTGTATTTTTATGGAAACCCACACTACTTTACAACTACTACTATATTACTAGGAATTAGGTTTAGGAACATATAAAAGCATGTTGCTGGTGAAACTCAAGGTTCAAGTTTCAGTCAGGTCATGCCAGTGTGATTATTAAGACAATCAATAGATTGGACTTTCAACTGAAATAGCCAGAACACAATTCAGGAGTATACAGTTTATATATTATATCAAAACAGGTAAGGAGTTTGCATAATATAATATTCTGCTTGGCTGTATTCATAGTGGTTTTAATGATGTTTAACATCTTTATGACAGAAAAGGGTATCATCAAAGATTCATTGAATCCCAAAGCATTGCTGGTTTAATTCAATTTGCTGCAGATACAAGCCTAGCTTATAGAACTTGCTAGAATAATATAGTTAATGATGGCACTTGTAATGCATCCTTTTTTAGCTGATCATATTATATTCTAGGATTTTTCTTGTTAAATAATTATGAAGACCAAAGCCATTCATTACTTTAAGACATTAAATTCTTGAATAGCATATTATGTAATGGAAAAAATATTTTGATGTGATTTGTTTGACAAAAACATTATAATTGCTCATCATTGCCAAGATATATATAATTATAGGTGTTGCTCTTGAGTAGCATTTGAAAATCAGCTAGTTAATGAACAAAGGAACACACACAGTTGGAGTGTTTTATTTTGCTTGCATGTGTGTTGTTTTTTCGTGTGTGTTTTGGCATTCAAGGAATCCAGTGTAGATGTAAGAATGGTTAATTTCACTATATCACATATTACATTATTTTTCTCTCTCTGATAATGTCTATTTTTAGTTTATTCCGTTATCTTGATAGTTTACTATTACTTCAGATTCACAATAATGATGAGATTTTACTTCCTGCCATCCTGCCTAAATAAAATTTGCTTCTCATTGCTCTTGAGTGAACATCCATGATAATGATAAAAATATGTTTATGTCATTTCACTGCAGATTGCAATGGACCTATGTGATGAGATGGATGTAACAAATCAAACCTGTGCTGAAAATTATACAGTAAATGCGGCCACTGTGTGTCATTATGACCATTGTGTGCCGATTACACTCTATCGCCAGATCATTGGAACAATAGTATTCGTTCTGATTTGGCCTTTCATTGTGTTTGATATGAAGTTTTTTCCACTGGGAAGGCCGGCTGCTGCATTGCTTGGTGCCACCTTCATGGTAATAACCACCGTAATATATACCACAGGATCAGGTCTTTGCTATAGTCGGAGATACAGATAACATGCAAACTATTTGCTTGCTATTGGGAATGATGTTTTTGTCTTATTATTATGACAGAGAGGGCTTACTCTATTTTTTTACACTTTGGATATTTGGCAGCAGGAAACCATTTAGGTAAGTCCTATGGAAGATCTGTGCTGTTCTCTCTGCTACAATATCCAATGATGCAGTCTGCATTGTCTTAACACCAATTCTAATAAAAGAACACATCAAGCAAGGGAGATCTCGCAAGGAGCTTCCAGCACTTTTGCTGGCTATTGCCACCTCTGCTAATATTGGAAGCACAGCAACATTTTTTGGAAATCCACAAAATGCATATATTGCTTCTAGTTCTGAAGGCGAGGTTTCTTTGGTCATATTCTTTGCCACTTCTTTGCCCGCTTCAGTTTTAGGGACAATTTTGAATATCCTTCTCCTGTATTTCAGCTACTTTAAGGTGATTTTTCGACTGAAACCAGAAGACCAAGAAGTAGGTGGAAAAAATACACCACTACCAACACCGAAACACTCTACTGAACATCTTAACAATGAGGAGAACATTACTTCATTCAGTAGCAACACTAAGTCAGCTGGTGCTGCTACCATTGACAAGGAAGAAGAAAAAAATGAAAGCACATCACTTTACAAAGAGTAATCCACAGAAAATCACTTGGAGAGCTAAGATCTTCATAGCATGGCTAATGAGTATAACTGTAGTAGTTGTAGTTCTCTTAGCTATCCCACCTCCTCCTACTATTGAATCTGTGGAATTCAACCTTGGTTTGGTGCCTCTGGGTGCAGCAATACTTACCACTTTGTTCGATACTTTCTTATACAAGAGGGGTGCCTATGATGCTATGTCCAAAGTAGACTGGGGAGTGATCCTAATGGTTTTTGGGCTGTTTGTATGGCTTCAAGGATTTGAAAACACAGGTTTTCCTAATATGATATTTGAACTTGCCCTTCCATACATGAACTTGTCTAAAATTCAGGGAGTATTGTTTTTCACTGTGTTTATCACAATTGGTTCCAATATATTCAGTAATGTGCCTTTAGTGATATTTGTTGTTCACAAGCTGTCTGATTTCAACTGTGGAGATAATACATGCTCCACCCAGTTGACTGGAGTTCTGCTTGCTTGGGTGTCCACTATTGCTGTTAACTTTACTCTTTTAGGGTCTATAGCAAATCTTATTGTAGCTGAAAAAGGTCGCACTTGTGGGAACTATCGCCTCACCTTTTGGACGTATCTCAAGTTTGGATTTATTACAACTTTCATTGTCCTGTTTGCTGGACTTCTTGTGGTCTATTTTTTTGGAAAATTTGTTGATTTATGAATATTATTATGGTATATATAATAGACAGATGTTCTATAATTGTTTTTATAGTGATTGTTAATAAATATTTGACTCATGTAAAATTGACTGCCCTTAACATATTTTTTGTGAGCATGTGTTTGTTTTAGGTTTTCATTGCACCTGTATATCTACAACTGTAACTTTTTTATTAGCTTTTATTATTGATGCTGAGAAGTATATATATATATATTGTTGTCCCAGGCTGGGTCCTCAAAAGTAGTAGTAAAGTAGAATCTTTAGTTTAAGCTTTTACCAATTGGAAAAAGGACCTATGGAAGGAAGAATATCATTTTGTTTTATGAGGAATATATAGCTAGCTATCCGCAAGGTTTCAGCAACCTTTCATCTGCATCTATATCTAAATGCAGAAAGTAAGGTAAGTATACTGATACAGGCAATCAGAGGACTGAGAAGAAAAATTGTAGGAGCGATGTCATGAGAGTCTGCAGCAATTTCTAAATCAGAGTTTTTTTCGGATTAGAAAGAACTCTGAGGGCTCAACTGAGCTGAGTGAAGGATGAATTACCAAATAATAAGTATTCTTGCCTTGTGTACCACATCCCTTGCAACCGTGGGAATTACTACATAGGGGAGACGTCAGAAAACTGGATACCAGAATGAAAGAACACTAAGATGTATGTAAAACGTGTGCTATTTGAAAAGTCTGCAATAGCTGAACATGCATAGAACAAAGGACATCTTATTTGGTGAGAAGAAGACACCATCTTAGACCAGCCCAGGAGACAGAAGGAACTGCCAATAAAGGAGTCATTCCACAACAGCCTAGCACAAGAATTTGAGCAGTTCAATCAAAATTGTGGATGGACTTAAACTGGGTGCTGGTGGCCATTCTCAAGAGCCTAATAGCATAATTTTCTCTATTGTTGTAATAAATAAATTCTAAATCCACTGGTGGGAGGGTTAAGCAAGCTAAGTGTGATACTTTGAAGTACATTCGAGCTTACAAAAGCTAAAATTGATAACAATTATCTATGTAATGTATGTAGTCTTTACATTTGTATAATGTCACATTAATAATTGCTGTAGCTTTTCAATCCAACACTTTATTGTTGTTGTTATCCATCTTATTGGTAATGGTGGGTTAATAGCTTTGAACAAGTTGTAAATCATAAGCAAAGGTGAATAATATTTATTATGTCAACAGAGAGAAAATATCAGAAACTAAAGCGAGAGGCAGGGTTCAGGGTTCATTATCTTCCTGTGAATGAGTTTGTTGGCATTCATCTATAGCTGAAGCCAACACTTCCATAGTTGTTTCTTTTACAAGAACACTGTTTCAGCAAAAACACAACATTTTCTCCTAGGCTAATTTTTAATGGTATGAGCATGTGTATTGCTTTGTAACATTTCAAAAACAAACAAAGAGGACAAACCTAGAAAGCTTGCACCCCTAGCTTGATTACCTAGCACTTTTTTCACTGTAGAATTTTACTGCTCTCTCGGAAGGATTTTCTACTGTTCCTTTGGCATCCAACTCGCCGGCCTGAGGTAAGGTTGTTAAAGTCTGGACCATAGAGAACTGGGTCTTTGGATAAAAAGTCCTATAATGTTTCATCATAATTATGCTTGAGCACATTGATTGTCCCAAACCACCTTTGTAGGTATTAACTATCTGGTAAGATCTGTGAGTGGAGCTGCCACAGATGAGTAGTTTGTTATGAAGTGGTGATAATAACCTGTAATCCCCAGGAACTTTCGCAACTCCTTCTTTGTCTTGGAGATTTCCAATGTGTTGATTGCTGTCACATTTGATCGCTCATGTCGAACCACTCCTCCACTCACCTGGTGTCCTAGGTATGTGCAGTGATGAGTCCCAAATTGACATTTCCTGCAGCATCTTTATTAGCATGACACAGACTGCTGCTGTAAGAATCTCCCAGCATAGTTACTACCTTTCATGCCCAACATTGCTAATGCTAACCAGTTCACTAGCCTGTCTCTTGTTAGAGGGGTAGCCATTGCTGAATGTGAAGAATGGCCTTCTGACCTGGGTTGGTTTTTGCCATGTAACTCAGGATTACCATACTGGATATAGTTCCGTCCCAGGAGACCCTAATTATATTTTCACCTATTTCTGGAAGACATCTGTTTTAGAGGCCTTTATGGTGACCTCCAGGTAAGAGGGTTCAACTTTTGTGTACACTTTTACATCCCCCCTGCTAAGATTAAATGCTAGGTTATACTCCGTAGTTGCTGGCAACCCCACTTCCCCAGATGGCAGAAACCTAAAAATACACATACACGTGGCTGCCCAGAGCATGCCCCTATTGTAAGTTTTCCTTTTTTCCACACTGCTTTCAGTTGTTGCAAAATACCAGGAGTGATGCGCAACAGGAACTTACTCCTGGGGCTGGCTGCTTTCTTCTTGAAGCCTTATACTACAAATACCAGCTAGGTGTGTGGGTCTCCCAGACCGATGTCTATCTGTTTGTACCTGATGGATGCCAAGTACACTTTCACGGATGTCTATGCGAGCCTCTTCTTGAACATAGCTGCTGCAAAGACCTGTTTGACACTGGAAAGGCCATTGCCACCCGCCCATGCTTCACATCCTGATTGGTACGATTTCAATGTCACTTAAGCCAAGCCGGCTGATAATAGATCCTGAACAGCTACATCCAGTTTCCCGATGTTTATTCTGGCTGTTGCTCCACTAGTAGCTCTATCAGTATATGAGGAATCGGAGTTGTGTTTGGCTCCAGTGGTATTCCCTGTTAAAAAAACCTTAGACAGATTATCTAGTGAAATGCCATCTGCCGCCACATTATTGCCTATTGCACTCTTAGGGTAGTGGGCTTTGATGAACAATAGGTACCATAGCAAATGTATGTGGCTCCTGTTAGTAGCCTGAGTTAGACTGTCACTACAGCCTCATTATCATAGTGGAGTAACACTCGCATTTTTCCCCACTGGCTACACCATACCAGGGGTGGAATTTTAGATTGGGGGGGTTGATGAACTACTCACGGCCATAGCCATGGGGGTTTCCATGTTGCCTGGAAATCCTTTCTTTCCTGAATCATGATCAGATAATCAATCATTTTGCAAGAAAGCACCGTCTTGCATTTCTCTTGGCAATTATATTATAACAAGACATATCATCACCAACATTATTATAACAAGAAATGTAAAATTGAACATGGTATCCTTTAAAAAGAATTGTGAGTAATAGTGCAAGTGCTCAGGAAACCCCCTTACTTATTCAGGGCTATATAATATGGTCCTGGCTGCCTGTCGACTAACAACCTAAGGAAGATGCTGGGGTGGATCCAGGAATTTTAGAAAGGTATGGGGGGGAGGGGGGTGCAGGGGTGGAGAACTAGCCCATGCACACTGTACTGTGTAATGAATAAGAATATTTATCAGCTTAAAAGAACAGCAACTAAAGATAAACAGGAAACTATTTTCAGTCAATAAATAGTGAAGCTTGAAAGAGCCTTCTCGGGTGACACTGCACAAAAGCATGGCAGATATCATCAACTGACACTCTCACTCCTTAGTTCATGGCTATTACAGCAAGATCAGAAAAGTGTTGTTCAGTCAAAGTCGACCTTGTATATGTCTTTATCCTCCTGAGTAAACTAAATGATCGTTCTGCTTCAGCACTGGTGATAGGCAGAGTTCAAGCAATGACTAGTAGGCAATGAATGTTTGGGAAAGAGTCAGAGTCACAAGAGCTAAGAGCTAGTAGAAGATTGTTGGAGATGGTAGCCTCATCTTTGTCTCGCTTATGCTCCCACAATGATTGCCATCTTCTTAGTTCACTTTTGAGCAACAAGGAACATGGAAGATCTTGTTCCCAGTACAGAAGGTCATCTATATGTTGTGATAGTTGAACACTCGGATTGCAGTTGAGCACTGAAGGTAGAAGGCACAAAAGCATATGACTTTGTTTTCCCTCACCTTGAAATCTTTCCTCCAACTGGTTAATGAATGAATCCAGCACTGGTATAGCAATGACTCTCTTGTAATGCTCTTTTGCTGATTGACTTGGAGTGTTCCGTTGAATGGTTGTCTTTCTTGGAACACTCTCACCTCACACCAATTGACTCAGCCAGTTCAAGTACCTCACAATACCACAAGCTAAAAACAGTGTCAATAGTCTTTCTGAGGGTTTTCAAGCATTCAATCGCTTCAGTAACTTTGTTATAGGCATCATATATATCTTGATCCTGCTTCTGAAGTTTTGAAGCAAGTAGTTTTACTTTATCAAGAACATTCTTGGTGATTATAAAAACAGCAAGAGTTTGAAAAGAAGAGAGAGCAGCTTTCAGACTTTGTGCTTTCACTCTTGTCTCAGTATCGCTCCCATCTGATGAGCCTAAATTTGGGTAATCAGTAGGATACAAAATGGCATCTAAGAAAGTGATAAGTGGCTCATACATTTCAAGAAACATTTCAAAGCATGTATGTCTCTCCACCCATCTTGTCTTACACATTCCTGGAAGCTTTCTTGCTTTTGAAGAAGGCAAGAATTCATTGACTGTAAGTTCAAAAAAGTTTTGTCTCTTAGTGCTGTGAGCTAAAAAGAGGTGTGCTTCATTTATAACTAAAATCAAGTTTCATACTTCCTGAACAAGACATGCTCTGGCAATTGAAAGATTAAGAGCTAGTGGGCTGACCTCCTTGACTTTAGATTGAACTTCTGCAATGCCGGATGACATCACAGATGCTCCATCATAAGCTTGCCCTCTAATTCTACAAGGATCTAAAGAAACTGAAGGACTAGAAACTGTTTCAAGAATCATTCTTGAAATGGATGAAGCATTGGCTCGGTCCAAGTAGACAAAGCTAATCAGGCACTCCTTGATATGAGGATCAGTGGGGGAGGACAGATCAACATACCTGAAGCATACAGAAAGAATCTCTTGATTAGAATGAGGATCTGTGGCTTCATCAGCAATGATGGTGAAAGGCAATTTTTTTCCTCAGAGCTGTTCAGTTATATGCCCTCTAATTTTAGATGCATATATGTGAATAACCTCATTTTGAATGGTCTTGCTGGTATACTTCGCGTTCCTTTTAGCTGAGAGAAGGTGTTTGTGTAGGAGCTTATCTGTCTTAGCCAAAAGCTGAAGTGTGGCTACAAAATTGCCCCTGTTGAGATCTTCATCTGAGAAATCCACTCTGTAGTCAGAGTGGCCTCTGAATGGACTCTACAGCCAAAACTATCTACTGGAGAACATGCCTGTTCTCTTCAGCTTGTTGGTTGCTCTGTTTCAATAGCTTTGTATCTATCCTTTCATCTGGTTGGTTAAAATTTCTGAGAAAAAGGTCAGCTGCACGGCAATGCATTTGAGTCTGATCATGGCATACAAGTACACCATCCTTGCCAAGTGCTTTTGAGTATGGTTTCTGGTATGGGGACAAAACTAACAAACCAGAACGATTGCCAACTCCAGAAACACTGCCTCTACCCGGCTGCTCTGGAAAAACTATACAATATCTGCAAAGACGACCTGCAAGAACAGTGCTGTATGAAAGCCAAGGAAATTGTACTAACCATCCAAGCTGGAAGGATACACTCCAGGTTTTTCCTACTTTGGTAACCTGATGTGAATGAAGATGATCAGAAGAAGGTTTGGAATGATGAGAAAGATATGTTGTCTCTTGCTCTCTTACAGGTATGTCGCCTGCGATTGAAGCCAATGCAGAAATCCTCTTTTAGACCCACCACGATGTATCTTGCATACCCGGATCTAGGTGGAGTCTCACATACCTGATCCATATCATCCAGTTCAGTGGCGAACTAGCAGTCTTGCTCACAACGTCTGACATGAGGAGGGTGGGTGTAATTGCTCTGCAGTTGTTGAGGGCTTCCAAGTGGTCTGTATATAGAACTGTGTGAAGTGATGTAACTTGTCCTTAAGAACATTATGTGTGCCCTCATCTTAACCCTTATTCTATATTATAATATATGACTTTCATATCATGATACACATGACTGAACACATTCCATCACTACAATTTAAATCACACTTGACCGCTGCCCCCATTTTCAGTCATGGTGGAAATGTCTTTCCTGGCTAGGTATGGCCCCATGGAGGGTTGATAGAGGCCCTGAAGGTTCTGGTCTTGTTGCAGTGTCATCTGCCCTACTGGACCTGACTATACACTGTAAGGACAGTCAAGCAATGGGTGTGTGCCAGCACATCATGAGCACACATGGCAAAACTGGCATCTTCGGTAGTAACAGCACTTTTCGTTCCACACTTTACAGAGTGTCTCCTGCTGCCCTATGCCACCTGTTTGGGGGACACAATATTCTCCCACTATGGCCATGCCTAATATTTTGTGGAGGCCTCAGCTGAATCCAACCATCAGCAAGTTCAGAAGTAGCTACTCTTTCTTTACCTGAGTCATTTCCAATGCTCCTCCTGTCTTTTGGCTTGTTTGTGCATGTCTTCCCCTCTCTGCCCTCTCTGCCACATCTTGCCCAATCACGCCTAACTTAACCCGCTTATCCTCTCTTTGGCTATATAGGACCTTCTTCACCAGAAAGTATTGAAAAGGGACATCTATTATTAATGTGACATTATACAAATATAACAGTTATCAATTTTAGCTTTTGTTAAAACTTGAATGCACTTCAAAGTATTGCACTTTGCTTAATCCTCACACCAGTAAATTTAAAAATAATGGAGAGAATAATGCTGTCGTAGTTGTTAGGCTCTTGAGAATGGTCACCAAGCAGCCAGTTAAGTTCTACACAATTTTGATTGAACCACTCAAATTCTAGTGCTAGGCTCTTGTAGAATGACTCCAGTTCTTACTGTCCCCTGGGCTGGTCTAAAATGGTGTCTTCTTCTCACCAAATAAAATATCCTTTGTTCTATGCATGTTCAGCTATTGCAGATTTTTCAATAGCACACTTTTTACATGGATCTTAGTGTTCTTTCATTCTGGTATCCAGTTTTCTGATGTTCTCCCTTATGTAGTAATTCCCACAGTTGCAAGGGATACAGTATACAAGGGATAAATGCTTCACTCCTTCCGTCAGAGTTCTTTCCAAACTGAAAAAGGCTCGTTATTAAATTTCCTGCACTCTCCTCATGACATCACTCCTACAATCCTTCTTCTCAGTCCTCTGATAGCCTGTATCAGCATACTTAACTTACTTTATATACATGCAGATGAAAGGTTGCTGAAACCTTGCGGATAGCTATATATTCTTCCTTCCGTAGGTCCTCCTCATCTGTTGCTACTATTCTAGCACTATCATACAAGCTTTCACCACACCTCTACTTTATATAACATGGATGGGATATTGTGAAGACATATAGCAAATCCAGGTAACTGTTTGTGTGAGTTTTTTGGTTTGTTAATGATTGTTGCAGTTAGCATTCCATTTTCATTTCTGTGGAGGCAGCAATCTGTAAAAGGCAATCATCTGTCCATTTCAAGCTCCAAAGCAAACTTCATGGATGACGTGATGTTGTTCAGTTGGTCCAAAAAACCCCCCAGTTCTCTCCCCTTCTTCACTGTGCAGTTGCCATCCACATATCCCTTCCAAAATCTTGTTCAGCAGGGAAGTTGTGAGTGTCAATTCCTAAAGAATTCTTGTAAAGATGCCACTGCAGATGGAGAGCCCATTCTTGCACCTCCCTTCTGATGGTAAGGTTTTCTGAAGTATGTGGTTTTAGGAAGAACTCCAACAGCCCAGATGTTCTGTCAGCAATTGGTGCAGTCTTCTTATACAAGTTATCATATTTTGTAAACATTCTAAAACCAGTTCCATTGCCTCATCTCTGACAAGATGTTCATCCAGTGACAAACTTTTACACTTGAATAAGCTCGGTAAAATGCCCTACAATAGCTAGTCAAAACATCAAGTGAGCATTATTATAGAATGAATATATTTACACTATTTCAACTGAGTTCATTGAGTTACATTATTATTATCGTTATTATTATGATTTTTTAAATTAAATTTTGTTTATTATAAAATCTTAACAAAAACAACAAAAAACTATTATATATCTACAATGCATTACACTACTTTGCATTACACTACTTCCACATAAATAAATAATAAAAAGCTATATAGTACCAAGTTCAACTCAACTGCAGATAAGGCATTCCCCCTCTGGACTGACACCAAGAGACACTGAAGGAGGTCAGCGCATGACATCATTACATGGCCAACATAATGTCTAATGCCAACACGTATATTGACATCATTATCTACTGCAGCTAATATAAATTACAAACTTTGTGTCGCTCGCCTACATATAAGTTCATCGATGGGGCGGATAATGATGATTGCTAGACAGACAGTAGTTAAGGTGAGATGTTTCCTGAAACTATCCTTGATCATCATTAATTTATCAAAGAATGTTGGGGATGATTTTTTTTAAATCTTTCTGCACATACATTTATGTGGTCTCTCTTTATGTGCATTTTTTAAAGTAGTCTAGTGTCAAATTTTTTGTTGGAGATTACTCAGTCTTCTCCTCCCATGTATCCCATGTAGCTATTGCTTTAATATAGCCTAACATTGCAATAGTGGCATTGATTGCAGCTTCGTCCACAATAGATGAGCATGACAATTGATCACCAGATCATCCAAAAATCATAATTTGTCATCTGTGCTCTATGATGATATCCAAGATAATGGGCAGTGTAATAGCAGCTTCTCTATTCTAATTTCCATGGTTTGCATCTATTTGTTGCAGTGGCCAATTATTCCTTGCTTGACCTGTTCGTAATGTTACTTGGCAACACTTTCTCTTCAGTGCTGTTATAGGAGCTTGATAGCTGTCAGTGATAATGTTTATTACAGGTGCCTTCATGGCTAATAAAGACATTTTCTCTATGCTTCATTCGAGTAAGTTGATAAAACTTGCACAAGAAGCAATTGTTAAAGTTGCATATGTGAACGCCTCAAGAAATGGAATTTTAGTTCACTTTTTATTTAATTTTTTATTTTATTTTTATCATCCTTATTATATAGTGTGACTTCTCTAAATTTCATTATTGTAGGACAATTATTGACTTAAAGAAAAATGAAAGAACACGCATCATTCGGAATGATTTACTGACAATAAATGGCAGTATTAGAAACTAGCTATTATAATACTAGACACGGGGGAACTGCACATCTGTACTGGGCAGCACAGGCATCTGACACTTTCCCATTAAAATATATATATATATAATATATATAATATAATAATTAATATCAAATAATGTTGTTGTTTTTTTATATAAAAAAAAAGAAAAAGACACAAAATGTTTTGTGGTTATTGTGTTTGTATTATTTCAATTTACGTCTTGGTAACCCAGTGAAATTAGTCACCCAGTTAAGGTAGACATCTCTCCGCAGGTATGAACTTGTCGAACATTTGCTGAAGGTGGGAAAGTTTAGTATCACAGAGAGGGACTTAAACTGGCCAGTTTTCTTGTAGGTTGCATCTGAGGCAGGAAATGCACTCTGCCAAAGAACAGTTATCATGAAATATACAATCCTGGAGTGGGCCTTCATAACAAAGAGGGCGGACTTTGAGCTTGACATCCTTCCTGGGTTACGAGCGAATACAAAAGTCATGCAAGTCAGGAATACCTGGCAATGATGAATACGTGGATGATAACGAATGATACACTTCATCCCCTTCATCGATCACAACAGAAGAAAAATGTTCAACAATAATTCCCAGTTCATCTGTAGTGAAAATATAATTTTTTCTAAATTCTTGGGCAATATTAGAGAACAATGAGTCAGGGGAAATTTTTTTATGACCTGCTATAAGAAAAGACACACGGATGATATTAAACTTCCCCTGCTGGACCATTTCGCTGGCCCACCCCAAAGTGTAGAAATTCTTGTTGGTAGAGCAAGCATTATCCAAGTAGATGTGTAGCTTCATTATCCATGTAGGCACTTTCGTTGTATCACAAAATACTAGAATACTGAGCATATACAAGGATAATAAGTACTTGGATACTGTGCACAATTTAAAATTGATTTTTCTACAGCAAAAAACCTTTTCCAAACTATCTATACAGTTCAGGTTAATTATAGTAGACAATGTTTTGGGTAGTCACTATTGAAGAGATTGAGAAAATGAGCAGAATTTTGATGGTACATCAATTTTTGTTGTACTCAGCTTTCAGGAATTTATGGTGTTGCAGACGAGTTGAAGCTATTGGTTGGACGATTGGGGGGAGAGAAAACCAAGCAGAGAATGCAGGTGTAATTCTGCCTTAGCTTCAAGTGACTATTTGTATGTCTAGTATGAACAACATTGCACAGTCAATATCGGTCCTACTTTCCTAGATGACAAGTTTATAGCAAGCAGCAGTGGAAGGGAAAAGGACTGATGGCTTTGAGCACTGTATTATCATCGACAATGTAATATCCTTACTTGATCAGAGCTGCCAGTTCCTCTATTGTCCATGAAGTTTAGGATCCTTCTTCTACCTCAGAGTTGCCAACCGTCCCGGAATGGCCCGGAATTTTGAGCCTTGTCCCAGGTGGGTGTCCTTGTCCCGGAAATGTCCCGGAATTTACAGCTACGCGCACCTTGCGCTTCCACTCGCTTAGATGGCTACTGCAGTCCCAAGCAGGTTTAGTTTAGTCCTTTAACACTCGTAAAGCAAAAAAAACAGGACACTTTTTAGCAGAGAAAAACTTCAGATAAACACACAATTACGGGTGTGCGAAACAACCTTTGACCTTGTTTCGATTGCAGGTGCGGCACTCACGTGAAACTTATATAGTGTAGCAAAGAAGCAGGAGAGAATGCCATTTTGACAATAAATGGATCAAAGAATTTCAGGGGATAGGGATAGGCAAGAGTTTCAAAGGTATAAATAAAAAATATATAATGAAATTGATTGACAAAGTAAGTAAGCATGGAATACAGGTAAATAATAACATCATGGGTACATTGTGCTGTTTGTGTTCAATGCAATAGTAATGTCAGTAGTCTTGCCTTCATTTTAGGTCACTTGTATGCCCGAGGTACTCTGTGTGCAATCGACTTTGGTGTTACCCATGGTGGCCGTAATGATGTCACATCTCACCTCAAGAGCAAGAAACATAAGGATATGTCAAAGGCTGTGCTATCAACTATTCCAATCACCTCTCTCTTCCAACATCAGAGAAGTGATCAAGTAATCGAAGCAGAGGTCAGGTGGGCTACATTTGTTGCTAAGCACAACATATCCTTTCTGTCTAGTGACCATGCCACCAAGCTTTTCAGCAGTATGTTCCCAGACTCTGAAATTGCAAAGAAATTATCCTGTTCCCACACCAAAACCACCGCCATAGTGAAGAAAGCTCTTGCTCCTTACTTCACACAGGGAGTTATGGAGTCAATGTCAAGTGGTCCATTCTCTTTGATGATTGATGAATCCCATGACAAGAGGGATAAGTCTTGCATAATTCTTTTGAGGCTTCTTGATCCATAGGTAGGTGAAGTACGGACGAGATTCTTGGATATGCCTGTTGTGAACATTGATATAGCTACCAACTTGTTTCAAGCCTTGAAGGAGTCACTGACTAAGAATGGGCTCAGCTTTGACAATGCAGTGTCTTTCATGTCTGATACCACCAATGTTATGAAAGAAGTGAGGTCAGGTGTGCAGAAGCTGATTAAGGATGAGATCCCAACTTTGTATGATGTTGGTTGCATCTGCCATTTGGCTGATTTAACAGTCAAAGCTGGTTTGAAGGTACTCCCAGTGAACATTGACCAGCTCTTCATCGACATATTATTCTACTACTTCCATAGCAGCAAGAGAGCAGCAATTTGTTATCCTATGGTGTTCACTTTTCACCACTGAGCCAGAGGAAGCATTGCCCCACACGTTGGCTCAGCTTGATGAAGTGTGTGAATCGTTACCTCAGGCAGTATGATGGTTTGAAGTCATTCTTCTTGTCTTGTGAGGAAGCTAAGGTCTGTAGCATTCTTTCAAGGCTTGAGAATCCTCTGACGAAACCTCTGTTGTTCTTTTATCTTGCCCTCAATGGATCAATTCAACCGCCTCTTCCAGAAATCGACAGAGAATATTACCTCACACACAGCTGTATGATGAGATGAACCGGTTAGTTAGGTCGAAAAATCACGTATAAAATTAATGGCGCAAGCTAATTAGGGGGCGTGGTCGAAAATTCACGCCCTATATAAAATTAATGTCCCGGAATGAACTTACCTCGTACCTCCTATGAATGATGGGCAGGCACATCATATATAGGCTTGTAGAAAGTGAGCAAATTCTTTGTAGAGTTATAATTATAATCGCTCGGAGACAAACAATAATTTTTATAGCTATATATATAGCTAGCTGGAGAAACACCTTGCTAAATATAATATTAGGAATTACATTGATCCCTAATATCATCGACAATGTAATATCCTACTTGATCAGAGCTGCCAGTTCCTCTATTGTCCATGAAGTTTAGCTTCTTCTACCTCCTATGAATGATGGGCAGGCACATAGGCTTGTAGAAAGTGAGCAAATTCTTTGTAGAGTTATACTTTAGAATTATAATCGCTCGGAGACAAACAATATAGCTAGCTAGCTAGCTGGAGAAACAGCCTTAGCTCCTTGCTAAATATAATATTAGGAATTACATTGATCCCTAATATAAACTCAGGTGTCCACCCATACATTGCTACATGCCTTCACCCAACACCCAATGTTTGCATTCCAAAGTGCTCAAAGTGCTAGATCCAAGATACACTTAAGCCATTCCTGGGGCTGAGAAAAATTGAAGATCTCTGGTTGGACCACCTGATTAGTGGCAGCCACATTTGCTGAATATTCTCTCTCTATATAATAGTTGCTCAAATAGGCTTCTAAACACTGCCTCCATCATGTAGCATTATGCCTAGTTTCACTCGCGGCTAGATTAGCTATGAATTAATAGCAACCAAACAATTTTCTTTACTCCCTAGGTATATACAACATTCATTAATCTTGAGCATGTTATTACAAAACATGATGACTAATGGTGGTGTCATATAATACAATCAGCTTATACTACCGTAAATATATAGACGAAATATGCATGGTTTTGAGTACAGTCACTTGAGAATGGCCACCTAGCAGCCAGGTAAGTCTATGCCACAATCTCAATTGAACCGCTCACACTCTGGTGTTAGACTGCCACCTTCATTAGCAGTTCCTTCTATTTTCTAGCCAGGACTATGATGGTTGCTTCCTCCCACAATAATGGGATGTCCACAGTCCAATGCATGTTCATCAAATGCAAACTTCTCTTTAGCACACTTTTTACATGCATCATGGTATTCTTCTGGTTTCCAACTTCTGTTAGTCTCTCCTATGTAGTATTTTCAAACGTTTTACTTAATATAACTTGTATAAAAAAGAGAAAGGAATAGATAATCATGTAGGCCACAGCCAGTGAGATGACTCTTTACTGATTTGTTTAAAATTTGTGATCGTTTTACACATATATATGATTATTGCATAACAGGCAAATTTAGCTGAAGTTGTTTGGTGAAAGGAATCTAACTTTGTTGAAGTCAATAGAACTTCTATGGCTGGAGTCAAAGTAGCGCAACCTTCTCTACCCTTTTGGGCAGGGGGGTCTGAGGTGAATAATCATACCTGTCATTCTGAACCATAACCACATGTATTATTGAAATATTAGATAGAATCAACTAAACTTAGCATACATTCCAGTTCTGACATTCAGCTACACTATGGGGCAACCATTAGCGCTGCTGTGCTGCAGCATAATAATGATCTGCTGTGCTGTAGCATGAAATCTATTTAAGCAACACTATAGTTTTGGTATAGCTGTCTGACCACTTACGGGACAAACAGGGTAGAGTAGTGGCTCAGGGATCAAGAGGAAAGTCGACAAATCCAGCTCTATGCTGTCATTAGGACAGTCGAGATACCTGGGAGGGTCTCCAATGCTGGCCTCTGTTACATTCCTGATTCAGTTTACAAGCATGAAGCATGTTTTTACTTACATCACTCTCTTTGTTTGAATATGTGCAAGAATTATGTCATGGTTTTTTTTGTTACTAGAGCATGTTCTAAATTGTTATATACAATGTACTGCATTGGCTAGAAATCATTTATTGGTATATATATAGAAAAAGTTTGAATCAACCTGCCAACCATGTTATGCCCCTTTATGTCTCCCTTTGAGAGCACAGCATCAACTTTATCTCACTAATTCAATTCTTGCTGATGTGTTAGTAGTTATTCCTCATTAGTAGTTGTGTGTCTGCAATATATATATGTATATATAAATGTAGGAAACCTGAGGTGTGGGTATATATACAGTGTATATATACCTCAAACAAAGCAAATGATCACGTCCGATGTGGTACAATTGCTTCATGATCACCTTCACTTCAGTGTCAATTATTTTTTGTTTGCTTGTGATGTGTATATGGTATGTGCCTGTCACGCATGTGCAGGACTCGTGAAAGGTACTGCACCAAAGGAACATAATTATACCGTACTGGCACTGCACTCTATATTTTTTAAAAAGTAGATGTTGCAAAAATTTCAATAATTCAATTTTAGCAGAGCATACTCTAGCAGCTTCACTATAGCTAATTTTCAGGGCCCAGTCTGGGACAACAATATAGCTATATAATATACTTCTAATATTACTCAGCATAAAAAATATTGTAGTAAAGTGACTTGAGTGAAATATTTACTATAAAAACAGTTAGAGATCTATTATATATAGCATAATAATATTCATAAATTAACAAATTTCCCAGAGAAATAGACCATAGGAAGTCCAACAAACAGAACAATGAAAGTTGTAATAAATCCAAATTTGAGATATGTCCAAAAGGTGAGGCGATAGTTCCCACAAGTGCGACCTTTTTCAGCTACAATAAGATTTGCTACAGACCCTAAAAGAGTAAAGTTACCAGCAATAGTGGACACCCAAGCAAGCATAACTCCAGTCAACTGGGCCGAGCATGTAGTATCTCCACAGTTGAAATCAGACAGCTTGTGAACAACTAATATCACTAAAGGCACGTTACTGAGTATATTGGAACCAATAGTTATAAACACAGTGAAAAACAGAACTCCTTGTATTTCAGACAAATTCATGTGTGGAAGGGCATGTTTAAATATTAAATTAGGAAAACCTGTGTTTTCAAATCCTTGCAGCCATACAAACAGCCCGAAAAACATTAGGATCACTCCCCAGTCTACTTTGGACAGCACATCATAGGCACCCCTCTTGTATAACAAAGTATCAAACAAAGTAGTAAGTATTGCTGCACCCAGAGGCACCAAACCAAGGTTGAATTCCACAGATTCAATAGTAGGAGGAGGTGGGATAGCTAAGAGTATTACAACGACTACAGTTATGCTTATTAGCCATGCTATGAAGATCTTAGCTCTCCAAGTCATTTTCAGTGGATTACTCTTTGTGGATGATGTGGTTTCATTTTTTTCTTCTTCATTGTCAACGGTAGCACCAGCTGACTCAGTGTTGCTGCTGAACGAAGTAATGTTCTCCTCATTGTTATGCTGTTCAGTAGAGTGTATAGGTGTTTGAAGTGGTGTATATTTTCCACCTACTTCATGGTCTTCTGGTTTCAGTCGAAAAATTACCTTAAAGTAGCTGAAATACAGGAGAAGGATATTCAAAAGTGTTCCTAAAACTGAAGCGGGCAAGGAAGTGGCAAAGAATATGATCAAAGAAACCTCGCCTTCTGAACTAGAAGCAATATATGCATTTTGTGGATTTCCAAAAAATGTTGCTGTGCTTCCAATATTAGCAGAGGTGGCAATAGCAAGCAAAAGTGCTGGAAACTCCTTGCGAGATCTCCCCTGCTTGATGTGTTCTTTTATTAGAATTGGTGTCAAGACTATGCAGGCTACATCATTGGATATAGTAGCAGAGAGAACAGCCGATAGCACACAGATCTTCCATAGGACATACCTAAATTGTTTTCTTCTGCCAAATATCCAAATTGTAATAAAATAGAGCAAGCCCTCTCTGTCATAATAATAAGACAAAAACATCATTCCTAATAGCAAGCAAATAGTTTGCATGTTATCTTTATCTCCGACTATAGCAAAGACCTGATCTTGTGGTATTACGGTGGTTATTACCATGAAGGTGGCACCAAGCAATGCAGCAGCCGGCCTTCCCAGTGGAAAAAACTTCATATCAAACACAATGAAAGGCCAAATCAGAAAAAATACTATTGTTCCAACGATCTGGCGATAGAGTGTAATCTGCACGCAATAGTCATAACGACAATGTGTGGCCGCATTTACTGTATAATTTCCGGTGCAGTTTTGATTTTTTAAATCCATCTCATCACAGGGTCCTTAGCAATCTAGAGAAACATAACAAAAACATATTTTGATCATTATCATTGAATAACAATGTGATGCCAATTATATTTAGGAAGCTATATAAGTATACCTGTGTTATCACAAATGGAGAAGCTGATAACTAGATACAGTTTCTAACCAAGATAGCTTTATATAGAGGATCTAGTCAATTCGCAAGAGAATGTCCCCATTTTTAGATGGGACTGCTCTCATGAACATTGTAAGACATACTTCTTAAAAATATATCCTTCACTATATTATAGACATTGGCAAACCAGTTATCACACCATAAGCACACAGGACAATGGTAGATGGGAAAATTCTCTTCTAGCCGCAGAACAAACTTGTCAGGAATGCCTTCCAAGGAGCAGGGTTGCAGAGGAAATGGTAGTTTTGTATTACAAATATACCGATTGGATTTTGTAGTTATATTGTAGTTATATTGTATGTACATTACTTCTTTCCCCAGTGATCTTCTGTGTGTATGTGTGTGTGGTACATGTGTGTGTTTGTGTATGTATGTGTGAATAGTAGAAATGTGAAAATTCCAACACATACCTTAGGATAAAAACCAGGATAATGGATCATTCTGCTAAACATGATAAGATTGGGAACAGATTTTATGAGCTTCTGAGTATCATCAAACTATCCTTAGATGTTTGACTGCAAAATCACATTATAGAGACGGCAATTTGAAAGTCGACAGTTCCGGAAGTGGGCGTGACTTCACTGTGATCATTGAACGTGCATTGCAGACATAATTATACACTGCAGAACGACATTACTCAGAACGACATTACTACTCTTACCTAAAAAGTCATTGCCTCGCGATTACGCTCGCGTTGTGAGCTTCCTAGCTATACTATTCGAGGGCGCGTTCTATACGCTGCCTAGCTGCACTTACTGTTCCAGGGTGCGCTCTAACCGAGGAGGAATTAAGGTAAGTTTACCTGTCAAATCCTTGTGAACACAAAGTTGTCAGTCTTTTTTTGTGACGGAGTAGACAGAGTAACGCAGAAACTTTTGCTCGACGTTGTTCACTGCTCAGTGCTGTATAGCTAGCTTGCGTAAAGAACCCACGCGCCTCCTAATGACCACGCCCACAAAATTAATAATGCTGGAACTATAATAGTAGCAGGCGGACCATTGGAAGCCACTGCATATATGGACTCCCACGCCAATGTGTATAAGGACTCTCACTTTGAGGTTGCCAATGTGTACACTTTGAGGTCGCCAATGTGTCTGGACTATTAATTCCTTTTAGTGATACATACTACTACAACTGCAATTTCTCATATTACCTTTCAGTTGTAGCACCGATTGGGGACTTATTTTATGCACTATTGGCCTATTTCACAATCTTTTTTTAATGTAGCACACAAGCCAAGGGCTTTCTTATGACATTTAAAATTTTTTTATAACAGAGTTATCTGCGCTGAAAAGAAACAATTAGCTACAAAGTGATTTGTTTTCAGTGAAGATAACTCTGTTTATATCTCTACCCTAATAAACTATGCTCTTTACAATAAACCTCGCTAATATCCTGAGGAGCAATATACCGACATGTTCCTGGAAAGAGTCACGGTTAGCACATTAGAAAATCTATAATTAAATGGCACTACTTAGGTACCACTTCAGTTCTACTTTTATAGTAGAAAAGGGTGAGACCCACAAACTTTGAACCATAATTATTGATGTTTTAGCGTGGAGTGAGCTTCGCAGAGAGCAAATTTGAATGACTCCATCTATTTTTCCTGTAACATCCAATAATGTAGCTACCTACCTCCTCATATTATATTTTTACTATATAGCTGCTTCTATAGTAGATAGAACTGGAAGTGACCAAGGAGCTTTGTTCTTGATTTAGCTGCAAGGTTAGCCATAGTTAATTGACCAAAGTCTTTTGAAGGCTGGCTAGAACACTGGAGTAATTTATTCCTTGCTGATACCTAAACCAACAGTTTGTCAATCAGGTTTGGAATAATCAATTAAGAGGGTAGAACAATTAATGGTCTTCCATCACTGCACAGGCAGTGTATATCCAGTATATCAATAGGCTTCTACACCTCCAGAGGTAACTAGGAAACATTTTTTCGAAGAAGCAAAGCAATCTTGCCTGGAACTTCTTGCTGTTGGTTGCCAGAAGGAGTATAGAGTTGCAGAGGGAAGAACAAGTGGCTGAATGCAGCACTCCAGCTATTCTTTGCAAGTAGCAGATACGTTGTTGGATTCATATTGTGTGTAAATTGCGAATTTCAGCCCATCAAAGACATTTTTGTGTGTACTTGTATGGGTGTGTGGAGTGTGTGTGTTTGTGTGTGTGTGTGTGTTATAATATCTGATTATAAAGACCAGAAGAATGCTGCTATTTTTTGGTTGAAATAGGGAACAGATTTTAAGAGCCTTTGAGTATCTTCAAACTATCCTTAGATGTTTCTTCCACATGACTGCAGCATCATCATATACTATGCATAGCCTCCCACTTTAAAGTTGCCTACATGACTGACTGATACTGCAGTAGTAGATTACAACCTCTACTTTTACCTTGCAGTAGTTGCATGGAGTAAGGGACTTGTTTTATGCACTATTGGCCTATTGCACAATCCCTTTGTTTGATGTCCGTCTGTAAATATATACAATCCCTTCGATGTGTACACAATAATAATTATATTTGTTTGATATCGGTGTGTATACTTAGTATTGGTCACATCCCATACATGTCAATATAGCCAGTCTGTTTGAATAGCAAACCAACTAGAAACATGGCTAATTGCCTTGTAAGCAGGATATCTTATGTGCACCCTATAACTTGGATTTCTATGAAGGAGGAGGATATAGGTACCCAGTATCTGTGCTCTCCGTGAAGCAGAACATAGGCACCCCATTATGGCTACTGATTTTTTTGTCAAACCCATTGATGACGATGCTCCCTTCTGAAAATTCGACATTACAGTCAGTTATTTTTAGTACCAGATGCATCTTCACTAGCGCATTTTATGAGCTATAATGTATATAATTTATATAGCTAGCTTAGCTAGTGGTGTGTGTGTGTGTGTGAAAGGTGTGTGAGGGTGTGTGTGTGAGGGGTGTGTGTTGTAGGAGGGGTGGGGTGGTGGTCAGGTTGGAATGTGAAGTGAAATCACCCCACAAACACCTGTTTGGATTACAACTGTCGATTATCAAGTCTTAAGTGTCTATAACAACTGTGATTTCTAGGGCAATATACTACCCCTAGATAATGATTTGTTAAAGCATATTTTATAACTTATTTATGTTCATATAAGTGAATAAAGGGCGGGAGGAGTGGGGGTTGGGGGGGGGGGGGGAGGGGGGGGGCAGGGGTGGCATGAGGGTGAGGGGGGTGGGGGAGTCTTATAATATAAAAAACTAACAAAATCTTGTGGTTACGATGTTGGAGCTCCAATGATTCTTCACACATCCCTGTATGAATTATATATTTCAAAAGAAGATAGGTCTTTCTATGTGCTCTCTTTTTGATACAAAAAATGTTGCATAAACTATGCCAAAGTTACCTGCAACCAAATTGCGGGTACCTCAAAATCTAAGTGCCGGAACAGGCTGCAGTTGTCGTTTCTGTACTATTGAAATCGCAAGAGACCCTACTCTACTAAATGAGTGTTTTCAATAGGCACTAAAATGTGAGAAAGTCGTCAAGAGAAATATTCCCATCGTTTGATTTTCAGTGCCTAGCTTGACTATATACCTCATTGCGTTTTAGTACCCAATGAAAATATAGAGTAGGGCCTTCTCTCCACAGATACTTGGCTAGCTCTTTCTTCAGGAACCACAACTGCAGCCAGTTCAGGCAGTGGTACCCCACTACGGCAGCAGGTAACATTGGCATAGTTCATATGCAACATTTTAGTATCGTAACTGAGCCCTCAGAGTGATCTATCTTTTCAGCTTTATATCAACTTCATAGAGTAAAGTGTGCAGAATATACAGAGCTCCAAAATTGTACCACAAGGATTTGTTAGTTTATAATTGAGTCTCTCCTTCCCCCTTCCTATTCGTATAAACTGTTTTTCAAAAATCAAAACTATCGTTCTCTATTTTGCTCTAGCAAACAGTTGATGGTGGAATTTAGCAATGGAAATGGTGTTTGTGGATTGATTTCACTTCACACTTAGTAAAAATACTTATGGTAAAACAAAAAGAAATTATATTGAATGAGCTACAGTTTGGTATATAAATCACGACCTATTTTTTTCACGCCGCCTGCTAAGAGCAAAACACAAACATAATGCATAATGATGAAGATCACCTTGGGTTCTGCAGGTCTGCAGTAACTCACCCATCATTAACCCATTGGTCTAGTAAAGGTCCTAGCTCTAGCCCTAAATCAAGCTTGTGAAGAGGGTGGAAGAATACTACTATGACACGAGGTTTTTCAATTTGATATTGTGCAACAAAGGATTTCAAGACGATGCTGAAGTTCCCACCTTTGATTCTCTTCCTAGCCTTAGTCCTTCCTATTCTAACCCTGTTTCTTTGCTGTAGCCATCTACACTGCTCGTGGGGAACCATATCCTCTGATCTAGTGTTGCATGGGATCCAAATACCCTTAAGGCTGATTCACACTCTGTCATGAGGCCTTCGCATTGCGTTGCTTCGGATCGCCTTGCTTAGAGTGGTTCACAATATCCATCCGGTTGCGTCGCTTCACTTCTCTTAGATCCCCATTAAAACTCAACCCATTATCAGCTTTCAATCTCTAAATGATGTGCCAGGTGAGGAACTTTCCTAGTTTAAGGCCCTATCTGGCACATCTTCATGTTCCAGGGGTGGCAAGTTTTTCCAAATGGGGGGGGGGGGGGGGGGGGAAGATATATTCTTTTCGTGTTACCAGCAGATTAACAACAAAATGAGTTTATTATATTAGCATAATGCAGACCTTTTGAAGACTAACTAGCTGTTTTATGTTTGTTAATAACCAATTCATGTTCATAACTATTAATGCATATATTAAAAGTAACAGCATTTTAACAAACTGTGGTTAACTACACCCTTGTTTCCCAATATGATTACATTGCATTGCATTGCATCCCTAGTGCAAGTGGAATATTGTGAAGGGGCCTTTAGGCTAAGATATTCTGCGTAAGGATGCCTAATTCCCTGGAACATCAGTCTGTCCATCAACCTGCAACCCATCTCAACCCCTAAATAAAAACAGGATACACACCTGATATTTAACTATCTATTACACTTTTTGGGGTTGTTTTAAGGTGAAGGTTTATGATTATTTAAAGTTTATGTGGAGATAATAGTTATTGGATATTCAAATCAGCAGCAGGTAATAATAAATGTACACCTTAAAACAATACAATAAAAATTAAGGAGGAATGTATTGACTGCGGCCATTGTGATCATGTAACTCACTTTACTGCATGATTTACTGAAGTGTAGGCTTAGCTTCTGCATATCTAAATGAAAATTTATAAAGCAGGTAACCAGGATATGTGATAGCCTATATTGGTTTGACTGCCATTTCAAAATGGAGGAATAGTAACCCACACCCCTCCCTCACTCACCCACCCACCCAAAGAAAGGAAAAACCAACAACAAAAAATAACAAGAACAAAAATCATCCGAACTTATATCTCAGCTAAAACATGTATGGCAGCTTCTTAACTGCTTAAATTCTTCCAGTGTTTGTCCAAGACTGCTCCATTTCTCGATTGATGGCAAGGAATTTCCAGTGAGAATTTCGTCGATGTTGCATCAAGCTAATGTGTGTACTCTACTATAAGAAGGAAAATGAACTGTACTCAGCTTTACCCTTTGTTTTGTGGATTTTTTACTCCAGGTAAAATGTCTTGATATGCAAAGGAGGACCAAGCCCCCAAAACATGGGATGTTTGTTTAGTGGATTGCTCCTGCGCAACTCTTACCAATGACTTGAAGGATGGTAGATTCAACAACGGCAACAATACATAGCATGGGCAGGTGATATGTTTATGGTACACAACAGCAATAAACAAGTTAGAAATAATGTTAAAGTCCTTGAGTTCTTGAAGCTTACTTATGATATAACTCCTTTCAACTATTATACTGAAAAAAATAGAAAAAAATCACTTAAACTAAACGATCGCCCAACTTATCTCTATGGAATCCCACTCCCCAGTTTGAATTATGCAGTCTTTTACTGGTCCCATGATCAAGACCAATCTCCACCCACTGGTCTTGAGTCTCATCAGCAGAGAATCTGGGACATTGTTAGGGTTTCTGCGACTGCTAACAAACTGCTTGCAAATAACAATGACATAGATTCTAGAGCATGTTGCTTGCCTCCTGTACAAGAAAGTCAGGTCATTGGCTACCTGCTTCCCCCATTACCTCTCTAGGTCTTTGCATGGATAGCAACACAGTTCAATTGGTGTAGGCCTTTGACAAGTCCCCATTCCCCCTTTCTTGTGAAGTCACATGCATGCTAGTATTGTGGGGCCACAGTGGATCAACCCAGTGGATTGCCATGCCACCATCAACAACGTCTAGCACAAGGCTTTCTGTTATCAAAGATACCATCCAGACTAGAACCTAAAGGCATTTACAGATGCAATGGGAAGCATCCAGATGGCATCACAATGGTTCAATGGAAGTTCAGGAAGTTGCTGGTATGGGATACCACCTGTGTAGATCCCTTTTGCTTCCTCTTTGTTAATGCCTCCACAAGCAGGAGCAGTGGCAGCATTGGCTGAATAGAAAAAGAGGGCTAAGTACACTGGTTTCGACAAGTACCATGCGCCTGTAGCAGTTTAATCTTCGTGGTTATTTGGGCCTTGGCCCAGTATTTCCACCGAGTAACTGGAGAGGAGAACTCCCTTCAGCACCTCCTGCAAAAGGTTTCCATCACGGTCCAGAGGGAAATTGTAGTTTCTGTCATGGTGACAATGGAGAGCATTGATTGTAGTTCTTATGGCATATTTTAATGATGATAACAATAATAATAAGCTATAATGGAGGAGTGCTAATAAATGTAGACCACAATCCGTGTAGTTAACTTTACCATTTTAATGGTAAAAGGTCATTTTCTTTCTTCTTTCCAACAAAACATCAAATTTAATTGTTTTCTTGTAGAGTCATAGCATAAGTAGTGAAATTCAACTAATGATGTTTAGTGAAAGGAATGTCGCTTTCTTAAAGTTCATAGAAGTTCTGAGTCATAAGTGGGACAACCCATATAGCTACTATATAGGTCTTTGGGCAAGGCTAAGAGTGTGAAGAATCTATCTTCATTCTGAGCCATGAATCATGCTGATATTTGAATTATATCTGGATATTGGATACATAAAGATGTTTATATTGTAGCTGTAAGATTGTTCTCTAGTATGAGGTCAGCAAAGCTTATTGGCAACTGCAGTACGGCAGCACATAATTGATATCAGCTGGTAACGCACCATCTAGTTATGACTATCCCACACACACACTCTCAAGAGGCATCCACTGAGATGCTAGGTTCATTTATCGAGCTGTACCACTATAGCTATCGGAGCACTTCTGGAATCAACAATATGCCAGTAATATAGAAAATAGTAACCAATTCTGAACTAGGATGTTATTTCACATTTTGGCAGTTGAACCGTCTGGGATGGTATTTAATGCTCCCCTCTATTATTAGTTGTTGTTTCAGTTGCCAATTCATTGTATCAAGAACCATTATTTGCATTAAAATAAATCTGTGGGGAAGAATCATATGCCATGGTTTTCTTTAGTGCAATCTATATACTGTATGCCTTAGAAGCCATTTCTTGGTGCTAGAACAAAAGTTTGAATAAAGCTGCGCCAACTGCTGTTTTGAGCAACTACACCACCATTGAACTGTTCTCTACAATGCCTTCCCTTGAGAACCAAATTGTGTGGTTTTTGTTATTCTCATTAGTTGGTACATTAAATCCCCCCGCCCCTCCTCTTCACCTCCAATTAAGATGTAGATTGCTCAAACAAGATGAATAATGATAGGGTCATATGGAAAACCCCTTTATCATGTTGTTTTCCACATGATAATGTGTGTGTCACATATGCCTCTCACACATGTGCAGGGCTTGTGAAAAGATACGCCACCAAATGAAGACTAGAGCTGCACTACACTGATTATTTAAATAATGTGGCAGGATGGCACCTACTGATTTTCATATATTGGCGTATTGGAATTTTTTTAAAAATGACTACATTCCAGAACTCAGTCTGGGACAACATTATAATTATATCGACCTTCAGTGTTACAAAACATCCAACAAATACTAATAATACTTGTAATGATGCAGTAATGCATTTATATACCTACAATATAGCAGTGAAAGATCAGAACAAACATTTGAACAAGCAAAGTAATAACATAATGTTTAAGAAATAAATATTATAGGAGACAAGAAATGTAAATTTATTTTATAAACAATCACACATAACACGATGATATTATAGCATTTCTGTCAATATATATGTATATAACACAAGATATGCTTATATTTATAAATCAATATACCTACCAGAGAAGTAGACTAGAGGAAGTCCAAAAGACAGAACAATGAAAGTTGTAATAAAGCCAAACTTGAGATATGTCCAAAAGGTGAGGCGATAGTTCCCACAAGTGCGACCTTTTTCAGCAACAATAAGATTTGCTACAGACCCTAAAAGAGTAAAGTTACCAGCAATAGTGGACACCCAAGCAAGCAGAACTCCAGTCAACTGGGCGGAGCATGTATTATCTCCACAGTTGAAATCAGACAGCTTGTGAACAACTAATATGACTAAAGGCAAGTTGATGAGTACATTGGAACCAATAGTTATAAACACAGTGAAAAGCAGTACTCCCTGTATTTCAGACAAATTCATATATGGAAGGGCATGTTTAAATATCATATTAGGAAAACCAGTGTTTTGAAATCCTTGAAGCCATACAAACAGCCCAAAAAACATTAGGATCACTCCCCAGTCCACTTTGGACATAGCATCATAGGCACCCCTCTTGTATAAGAAAGTATCGAACAAAGTGGTAAGTATTGCTGCACCCAGAGGCACCAAACCAAGGTTGAATTCCACAGATTCAATAGTAGGAGGAGGTGGGATAGATAAGAGTATTACAACTACTACAGTTATACATATTAGCCATGCTATGAAGATCTTGGCTCTCCAAGTCATTTTCTGTGGATTACTCTTTGTGAGTGATGTGCTTTCACTTTTTTCTTCTTCCTTGTCAATGGTGGCAACAGCTGATTTAGTGTTGCTGCTGAATGTAGTAATGTTCCCCTCAATGTTATGCTGTTCAGTAGATTGTTTCGGTGTTGGTAGCGTTGTATATTTACCTACTTCATGGTCTTCTGGTTTAAGTCGAAAAATCACCTTAAAGTAGCTGAAATATAGGAGAAGAATATTTAAAATTGTCCCTAAAACTGAAGCGGGCAAGGAAGTGGCAAAGAATATGATCAAAGAAACCTCACCTTCTGAACTAGAGGCAATATGTGCATTGTGTGAATTTCCAAAAAATGTTGCTGTGCTTCCAATATTAGCAGAGGTGGCAATAGCTAGCAAAAGTGCTGGAATCTCCCTGCGAGATCTCCCCTGCTTGATGTGTTCTTTTATTAGAATTGGTGTTAAGATTATGCAGACTACAGCATTGGATATTGTAGCAGAGAGAACCGCCGATAGCACACAGATCTTCCATAGGACATACCTAAATGGTTTCCTTCTGCCAAATATCCAAAGTGTTATAAAATAGAGCAAGCCCTCTCTGTCATAATAATAAGACAAAAACATCATTCCCAATAGCAAGCTAATAGTTTGCATGTTATCTTTATCTCCGACTATAGCAAAGACCTGATCTTGTGGTATTACGGTGGTTATTACCATGAAGGTGGCACCAAGCAATGCAGCAGCTGGCCTTCCCAGTGGAAAGCATTTCAGATCAAACACAATGAAAGGCCAAATCAGAACGAATACTATTGTTCCAACGATCTGGCGATAGAGTGTAATCTGCACACAATGGTCATAATAACACAGTGTGGCCGCATTTACTGTATAATTTTTGGTGCATGTTCGATTTGTTACATCCATCTCATCACATAGGTCCATTACAATCTGCATAAAAATGACATAAACATATTTTGTTCATTATAATTGATGTAAACTAAATGACATTGTGATGTCAATTTCATTTAGGGAGTATGAAGGAGGTAACATCTCAAAAGAAATAAAAGCAAACATCCAGATAATGGAATAAACTTTAAAAAATACTCAGTTCAAGGAGTGAAAAATAATGTTAAGCATTAATATGTGGACTAGTGAAATTAGTGTACACTGGGCTCCTTGTACTCAGAAAAAACACATATTCGTAAACAAAATAAAATGCTCCAACTGTGTCTGTCCCTTTCTTCTTTAACTAGCTGATTTTTAAATGCTAAATCCATATACTATAGAGCAACACCTATATATCTTGGTAATGATGGGTGATTATAATGTTTTTGTCAAACAAACCATGACTCTAAATTGTATATTAAAATTTTTATCTTATTAAATATATCACATCAAAATTATTTTTCCCCATTACATAATAGGAAGCACAAGCTAATCAAGAATTTAGTGTCTTTGCTAGTGGCTAATTGAATGACTTTAGTCTTGGTATTCCACAAGAAAAATCTTCTGCTATTCTAGAATTTAGAAAGAAGAAAGGTGATGACCAACTTAAAAAGAGGAAAGGTTATTGCTTTACAAAGTGCCATCATCAACTAAATACAGCAGACATCACTATACACTAGCTAGTACGATAATCTAGGCTTGTATCTGCAGCAAACTCACTTATATACAGCAGCACTGCTTTGGGATTCCATGAATCTTGATGACCTTTTCTGTGATAATGATGTTTAACATCAATAAAACCACTACAAGATACTTGAATTCATTATATACAAATCCTTACCTGTTTTGCTATATCAACTGGATACCCCTGAATTGTCTTCCGGCTGCTTTTATTTCATTCAGCTGAAAGGCCAATCTACTGCTTGTCTTAATAATCACACTGGCATGACTGACTGAAACTTGAACCTTGAGTTTCACTAGCAACAAATTCTGTTTTTCTCTTATATGTAATCTGCAATTATCTGTAGTGTCTGGATTCTCATGATTGCGCTTAAACCACATGTAGATGATGAAATTCTTTAGAGAACTACTAGTCAGCAGATTTGTAAAATATTACGAGGAATTGTGTTTTTGATGATGCAATCATGAAGTTGATAGTATACACACACTGTCAGCATGTCATATGGCTGTAGGGCCTTTGCAGATTTGCTCTATAACAGAAATGGAGGCCAATAATCAAAATGGTTGGGATTGTCATCATTTTTACACCACCTTCGGTCATTAATTTTATACATGAAGTAGTTATGGTCCAGGAGCAAAGACCATGCAAGAATGCCATCTTCAACACCCGCTACAGCTTTAGTCTGCTTTGATATTTTGGCAGAGGGAACCCTCTGGAGCACTTCCAGGTAGTATGTTGTTTCAAATTGTGGTATAAGTTTTGAACTACATGATACTATGTAAACGAGGGTGGGCGATTATACTATAAGGGGTATATGTAACATAAATGTGAATATCTTTGTATATACTTTAATATTGAGACCTCAATGAATTTGTATTACAAAGCTCTACCAGAATGTGTTCATTGTTGGGTTACTTAATGTAATCTGATTCCACTGGAGGTCAAAATGCCTCACTTCTTAGTGTTTTTCCCCAACTATTCATAAATGTCACCTCCCAAATGAAAATTCTGGGTGAATATACATTATCCTGACCTACATATATTAACTATCATACATTGTTTATAATATTGAGTTAAAATATGGGCAATATCCACTATCTATACCAATTGATGTTCCTAAGATAATTACAAGTCATCATGTATATGTTTTTGTACGGTAATCATAATGTCAGTGGCATTTTTACTCAGTGTTTTCATTATCCGTCGACTCGTCCATCTGTTGGATTTTGACAACTTTCATCAGTCATGCAAGCACAAGCTTCAGTGCATGGCATGCTGTTTTTTCTGCAGGTACAGCCAGCTCTGCTACACAACCACTGCTGACAATGGCAAACACTCAATTTTACAAGTCCCAGTGGTGCTGAATCTTTGGTCATTAGCACAAGACTGTTCACAATTTCCCAGCATGTCCAGCAGCTGGTGGCAGATTCTGCCTATTGTTTTCCATATAATATAGGCCTGGTAGTTTGCTCGTTTCTTGTGTTGCTGTAGACTGTCTGATGCAGGGAGGAGACTTTAATTTTTTGGTCCTTTCTGACAGAACAACCAATACCCCACATTATCTATTTTACTTCCAGCCTTCCTAGCTGTTGTATAGAGTGAACATATCACATCCTTCTGCTGTACTACTATTGAGTTCTGGTTCTACTCAAGCTGTATTAGATTGGCTTGGTGCTCTGGATTGTCAAACTAGACACGGAAGGTACTTTTTTCCCCTCCATTCTTGACAGTGAGCTGTTGGAGTCACAACCCGTCAGTGCATGGAATTCTGGCAATGTCTAGCACAGCTGTGGTCCTAGTTTCCCAGCCAGACTGTGGATAGGTATGTCCCTAACAACTTTGTCCTTACTCCTGTGTGGAACCACAGCTTTGCGCAGTTGAGGCCACCATAGTGAGTGACACATAGGAGAGCAACATCTGTGTCTGGTGACTGAATAACAATGAGAGGCATTCTGTGCATGTAGTAAGAGTCTAGTGTCTGCTTCCTCGTTATCTAACTTTAAGGGATCCACATCTTCAAAGTGACCTTTGGTCACTAGAACCGACCTCTGAGCATTTTTGAAGCAGTTGCTAACCCAGGCTTTATTCACCCATATAGCACCAGGTCTGTGTCAAAAAGGCACATAGATTCACTTTGTTTGTTGTATTGGCAATGGATTTTGACCACTGCTTCGGAATAGGTGTATTTTGACCTAATTTTCACCTCTAAGGCTGTGGAGACTCATCGTTTCTTTCTCTCTCCAGCTTTGATTGACTGGCTGATGTACACCGGTCAAAGACAACATCAACTCGTTGACAACTATTCTGAATTATTGGTGCAGTAATCAAATGGTAGTACTTGGATACCATTTCGCCAAAAGTCACTGCACCACTAGACTTTACTATCTGCACCAGTGCCATCCCATCGAAGATGTGGGCTGTAGACATTAGATTGCTGGATGCTACTTGTGGTAATCTTGGCTGGACATCTACTTTTTTCTTAAATTCAGTAAGCAATACACTTTTGTCAGTTGTTCTGAGACAACCATCTGAGTGTGCCAAGGAGAATGGTACTCTGCTGGTAGCTCATAGGTCAGGACTTCTTTCATTCTGATATTTTTTTCCTTTGCTGCTATCATAAGATGTCCAAAGAGGTCACGGTCAGCAGTGATAGTAACCAATATCTCATCAGTTGTCTTCACCTTTTTCTTTTGAACCACTGTGGCATTAGTTTTGATCTTTAGGTTTGGCAGTGCATCCCAGAACTTCACTTTATTGGTATTCAGTCTTTGCTCCACAAATTCTGCCATCTGAGCAGTGCCTAATTCATAGGATTTGAGTAGGCGGGCTGCAGAATCTGGAGGCATTACCACTCCTGTTGCAAAGTTGAACAGCGGTGAGATGCAATCTCAAGGGAGAAGGGGTCTGTCGTCAGACCAGATGTTATGGTTGCCAACAGATTTTGAACATCATCTTCATCTTTCTGCATCCTCCTTGGTGCTACTTCCTTGTGTGTACCAACTCGGTCTAAGTCCTCGAGGTCACACATCTCCTTTAGAGATGTTGTTATGGCTGCTCGCTCATAACATGTTAGAAACGAATGTTCTAAAGCTCCTGGTCTCCGACATATACCACCTCTTGACTTGCTGTCACGATTTATCGATTGCTCTAGAGCCATATCTCTCCACACTTGAGCAAATGGGTGAGTAGACCGACTGACGGCATGGTTCCCACTATAATGAACTCCTTGTGGACCTCTAAAGCTTGGCAAGCTGTTGCTCCAGTGTTGTAATTGCATCACAGAGCCTCTGTGTGGTTTCTCGAACATCTTTTCCTGCTTCAAATGCTAGCTTGCAGGCTTTGACTTGCTCTACCACATCTCTCTCATTTACAACACAATCCTCCTGCTTGGACATCCACGGAATGCTACTGGAGATGAAACAAGGTTTCCATTGCCAGTTTGTGAGCCATTACTCCTCTGTTGTACAATTTGCCCTTCAGAAGAGCTGAGGTGTAGCACTGCGCTGAAATGTCATACTTATTTCCCAAGAGAGCCAGAAAGTTTAGCGCAATGTGGAAACCTCCCATTCATATTACTGTTCCTTCAAACTCTGCTGGTAACTTCTACTGGATTTCTTTTGCTGCTAGCAAGATCAAATGTTATTATGACACTATTGCTCTGTCTGAGATTTTCCATCATGGACTGCACTGTAGTCATGGCTGTGTACACTATGTTGAATTCTGTTGGTGAGCCATCTTCATTGGGCAGTAACCAATGTTGGTGTGGGTAGGACTGTGGCATTAAAGCCACTCCAGCCTGGTACTTTCTCCTTGTCAGTAGGGAATAGATACACATCAACTAGCTTCATTGGGCTCATCCTGACCGATTCCCAGGCAAGGTCCATCTGACAGGAATCAGAATGCAGATACCCAGTGCAGTGAACCAATCTTTATTCACCTTTCCCCAGAAACTGGTTACAGCAGGTCGTTTTCCATATGCACTGTACACTCGCATTGCCTGGCATATTCTAGTAGTTTAAAGAGACCATGTCGATTTGGTTTGATCTGCATAGACTGTTCGTTGAGGTACTGGGCCAAAATGACCTTGCTGGTAGAGAACCATGGTAGTAGCTTGGGTTGTCCGCTTTCCATGAAAGAGTCTCTTCATTTATGTCATTTTTATCTGCTGCAACTTGGACAAAGACACCTGGTGTGATGTTGGATGGTACAACCACCCCAAACAGGTCAGACTTAGCCAATATCTCTTTTGTAAGGCTGTTATCCATTGCCTCGATGTCATCATATGAGTTACAGTGTCCCATTTCACTTACCATACTGATGAGCTGCTTGGATCTAGTAATGTGGCAGACTGCAAATTTCCAAGGCAACATGCTTGGGCATGTTGGTGCGAGAATGTGAGCTACAATGCACAATATCCTGTGTAACATTAGAACTCTTCTTTCATCTGAGAAGTTGCTACATTCTGGCGATGACACCTCATCTTCACCGCCCTTTTTTGGTTTGGTGATAATCCAAAGACTGTCTGGTATCAAAGCTTTTGCTTTTGTCAGAGTTAGGTCATTGATATTAGGTGGCTGTACTGATATGCCTTGACAATCATTGCTTTCTGACTTGATCAGTTTGGCAGTGCAGTACAGCATCCCCTTTCTCTGTCAGAGTCAGTTGGGTGTTGTTCACTAGTTCCAGGAACTTCTCTGGCAGCAGCAATTTTATTCTGGTAGGCAGAGTTTATGACATCTTGAAGAGATATTGAGCTTGAATACAAGAGCTCTGATCTTAACAGTCACATGGCCTATCGAAAATAATGTAATCACTAAACTGCTTTTTCAGTCACACTTTTAACCTTTGGCCAGTGTAGCTTTCTGCATCCACTCCTGTTGCTTGCAATAACAATTTGTATTTGCTTAGTAACACTGATATGTCAAATGCTTTTCCATCATCCAGGTCAGTTGTGATCTCTTCAGGTAAAGTATACAAGTCTCTTTTTCTCCTTCATGAAAACCAGTAGACTTCAGATTTACTTTGAGACATAGCAGGCTTTGTGATACCTGGCTTCAGCTGCTATCAAGTCCTGCTTGACAGCATCAATGATCATCAGAATGTCGTGATCACCTTTTTCAGTTGCTGCTTGTTTGATTGTACATGCCTGGAACGTGCTAGCCCTGACCATCTCATTAACCTTCTTGTGTGTTCCAACAAGCATTTGGTCCAGTCAGTTGGTTTTGATTGAGACCTGGGCACCCTGGAATGCTCCATCAGATTTGTAGCATTTGATGGTATGGGTGAAGATGCTGTTTTCCGGTTGTGCACATAATGCAGGTTTTCTTTGCTTGTCCAACATTCATGACATTTGGAATGCCAATGTATGTCAAATGGTCCAGATATGGTATGAGACGTTGATATACTTCATCCTTACAAAGTCCCAGGGTAGCAATAAGTTTTGGTATGGAGGTCTTCCTTCCATTTCTAAGGGTCTCCTGAGGGTCCACCTGACAGATTATGCATTTCTCAAAGTTTGTTATCTTTGGTGGTAGTAGGTTCATATACATCTCTTCACTTTCTGGGCTATCCATTGTGGATTAGCATTTTTTCAGAATTTCTTGGCATAGACAGTAGTGTTTCCTCTACCATACTTAGCTCAAACTGGGCACCATGTGCCATTGTGGTTTTCTTCTCATAACACTGCATAATGCAATAGTGTTGGACATGTAGTGTGGTTTTACCTGAGACTGTGTTACATAGGTGTGTTTCAACTATGCTACAGACAGTTGGGCTGGAAGAGGGGGGGGGGGGTGCACTTTTTTCAAGCTAAAAATGCCAATCACATTTTCAAACTAAGAATGTCAGCAATAACTTTGTTCCGAATTATCCTAGTGTCCAAATTCATAAGAACAATACTCTATCTACTCTCCCTAGACATTTTAACAACCTACAACTGGTTCTAGTCCATGTATACTATATATATATATGTAAGAGCATGATAAGTAAACAGTAAGAACACAGGAACTCTTGACTTCTGGTCATGCCAGATTGCAGCAATTAACCAATATCATGCTAATTCAGAGAGAGCTATACAACACAAATATATTGATGTCTCAAAATGACAAATTGGTTAAGTATATACAAAGATATTCACATTTATGTTACCCCTACCCTTTATTTTTGGGCATAGAATCACCCACCCTCATTTACATAGTAGCATGTAGCTCAAAACCTATACCACAACATACTACCTGGAAGTGCTCCAGAGGGTTCCCTCTGCCAAAATATCAAATCAGACTAAAGCTGTAGGGGGTGTTGAATGAATTTCCTTATTTTGACCTGTAAGAGAAATTGCTCCTGGACTATTAACTGTGTTTCTATTGGCATGTCCTGAGAAATTGGACATCCATATTTGCGATTACTTTATTTTTCATTTTCTGGCAGCTACAGGTATCAGGACAGTTGCTATTTTTAGAGGTGAAGTCTACACAAGGTCTAGGCGGATTATGCGAGATTTTCTACCTTTTTTTTGTTCTTTTATTCTCCTTATATTTCACCTATTTTTCTTGTGCTAACTGACATACAGATAATTACATGCATTCATTTTGCTCATTGAATGTGTCGTGCACTTTACACATACAAACAATCATGATTCTTTAATCTTTGATCAGAAGTTATCTATTACATGATTTGCTGTAGCTCTATCTGTCCTATGTCAACTAAGAATTCATTGATTAGCAGTACCTGTTTATCACAATTACTCGTATAACTCCTTTTGTAGCAGTAGTCTTTCCTGGTGTGGTTGTAGTAGCGGTAGTGAACAACATTATAACAACCTCAATAATCGACTTGAATTTTAACTCTCGACATTTCGACTAGAGGCACTAGCCTTCTTCAAGAATATGAAGGCTAGAGAATCTAATCAAAATGCCAAGAGAGTAAAATTCAAGTTGATTATTAAGATTGGCATTGTAATTTTGGTATGCCAATTGAGAGTTTATTGAGAGATCATCAGGAGTATAACTTTATAAATTACATGTGTGTCCTATCTGAATGACAAGAGATAAGTGTAAGGTGCTTCCCATTCTCAATGGGACAACCTCTAACCTATCTGAGCCAGTCCTTAGCTCATCTAGTCTCTCTAGTTAGACAACTCATAGTAAATATGCTTAGAATGATTATTATGATTAAAGTCATGAAAACTCATATCAAGAACCTCTTTAACCTCTGACAAGTCCACATTAAATAGGCTAGCTTGAAGATGCTTTATAATATCAAATAAGGAAGTGGATCATTCCTGACCAATCAGAAAACTAGAATGTGTGTGTGTGCTTGTGCAGGCACTGGTTTGTCACCTTAGGATTTGGTAATGTTCACCCACAACTGGAAGAGTTGTAATTCTCATCTGCTGGTAATTCAGCTAGTTTGGCTAGCTAGTTATTAGGCCTGCTATGGCTGAGCCACCTAACAATAAGCTATATACATATTTGTTGAATGTAAGTGATACCGTATGCAAGTCCGATAAAATAATGTTTAATTAATACGTCAAAAAGACTCATAGGATTTGCTTCGCTGTCCCACTGATTAAAAATGTGGCCATAGATGGAGCAGGTTCAAGGCATTTACTGAGAGTTTTTTCTATTCGGATTGCTCGTCAAAAACAAAAGCTATTACAGCTAGATGAAGGTGAGGGCATTGAGGCAACATTCTGGCAAAATGGTATGACTTTCATGTATTGACTTCAGTTCAACAGAATAAGCTTCAGCGAGAGCAACAACTGTGTTCTGTGAAGAGTAATTCCCCCTTCCTCTCTATATTGCAGATGTGTAATGGATATCTGGATGAGCCCTGGTACATATGTATACCATGCGTTATCACAAAATGAGAAGGTGGTCACTAAGATACAGTTTCTAATCAAGTTAGCTTCTTATATAGAAGAAGATCATAGAAGCATGTTACCATTCCCATTGAAGTCGTTATCTCTGATGGGACTGCTCTCATGAATATAGTAAGACCTACTTCTGAAAAATACTATATTATTGACATTGGTAAACCAGTTATCTGCATGATTAGTACACATGACAATGGTAGATGGGAAAATTCTGCAGGACAAACTTGTCAGGAACTCCTTGCTGTTGTTAAGAAGGACTATGGTTGTGGAGGATATAACATATTGCTAAATGCATCACTCCAGTGCACTATTCTTTGCAAGTAACAGGTTTGTATTAGAAATGTAGCGTTTGGATTTTGTAATCATATTTAATGTACATTAACACTTTATACTTCTTTCGCCAATGATCTTCTCTCTCTCTCTGTGTGTGCATGTGTGCGTGTGTGTGCATGCTCACCTGTGTGTGTGTGTGTGTATGATGGTAGGTCTAAGGTTGGGAGTGAGTGTGTGTATGTATGTGTGTAATGGTGTGTATGTGTGTGTCTTACAAATGTGAATCCAACACATACCTGATGATAAAACCAGGATAATGAATTATGCTACAAACATGAAAAGAAATTGAATACAGGTTTTAAGAGGCTCTGAGTCAAACTATCCTTAGGATGTTTCTTCCAATTGGCTGCAAAATCATCATGCACTTATTAAAGAGATGGCATGCACAATTTGAAAGTCAACAGGCCAGGAAATGGGTGTGGTCTGGTGTTGATTTGCTTTAATATTGCACACGTAATTGCCTACATAATATTTTACTGCAGAACGGAGTTATTAAAATTCTTGTCTACCTCACCTTTACATACAAAGTCATTATATTATTTCCTCGATTATGCTCTTATTCTAAGGCACATTCTCTATTCAAGAGAGTACTCTAATCGAGAAAATATGTTAAGTATATCTAGTGAATGCTGTCTTTGTGTGATATAAAGCAACGTAGACCCTTTGACTCAAGGTTGTTGGCTGCTATCTGGCGGAAATAGCATGTAAATGCACATGGACCTCCTAATGACCACAACCATAAAATTAATAATTTGCCATCTTCACTAGAAAACAATTTGTGTTTTGTAAGCTCTAATAGCTTAGTCAGGCAATGCCCACCATGTTGCATTTTCTGAGTGCTATTGATGGGAACATGAAATATGCATGATTGCCAACTATCACAAAGTTGAAGAGAGAGAGAGAGAGAAAGAGTAAGTTCTAGTTTTGTTGTGCTAAAAATCCTTTCTTGGATTCTCCACACAAAATTTGGTCTGAATAAACTGATGGGGGCCTGAATTAATAAGCTAACACACACACACACACACAGACAGACAGAGAGAGAGAGAGGAGAGAAACACACACATATATATATTCTTGATGTAAAGTGCAAGTTTTTGTATGTATTTGTGTCAGTATGTGCAACATATTTTCAAGAATATATTAATCATGTCTGTGTGTGTATGTATGGGTTGGTGTGTGTGTGTATATGTGTGTGAATTTGTGTGTGAAAATGTGAAAATTCCAACACATACACAATGATACAGAATAGGATAATTCTGCTACAGATTCAAAATTAAAAGGTTATACTCTTCCTAGGATGTTTCCATCAAATAATTGCATCATCATTATCTAAGTAATCCTGTAGCTAATATAATGAAGAAGATAACCTCTGGTGTATATAACAGTTTAAGAAATTAAAGTACAGGAAACTTATTTTGTGCAACAATTCTTACTCGAGCAACTCACTTATATATATTTTCATGGAGAAAAGAGAAATGTGCAACATTTTACCTTCATAAGGTCATGAAAAAGAAAGAACAAAAACTTATTAGAGGAAGTGTAATGCCAACTTGACCCATCATTAAGCTGTTGCTGTAATCAATAAAGATCACTACGAGTGCTTTGTTGATTAAGCTGCAGGTTGGTTAAATAGCTATTCCAGAGTCTTTAGAAGACTGATTTAAGCCAGTTGAGTGATTTGTATATAGCTAGTCTTGCTCATGACTAAACTAGCAGTTGATGACCAAGTTTGATTGACTTAAAAGGTGAAGCAATCTATGTTCTTTCCTCAAATCAAAAGCATCATTTGTCCACCATATCCAATGCCACTTGTGTCATGCTGGTCATTGTACTGTTCCATTCAATAAAATTAGAGCATGCTGCTATTTTTATACTAGACTGAATAAAATGGCAGATGTATGCTTTGTCCAGGTGTATACACAGAGACAGGTGGGACCAAGTATATAGCTATATCAGACATAATTCTGTCAGGAAAGCAGGAGAGATTTGAAATCTAGAGCTGGGAAAGACTTATGTTTGCATATATGGTAGGATCTGAGTATATCATGACCTACTTCCACTGATAGAACTTCAAAAATATTCCCGATATCATAGCCCTACAAACCAGGAAATAGATGGTATCCACTAGCTAGCTGCATATATATGCTCATTAGTCTTTCTAAACCTATTTAGCTACTTGGCATACAACAGTTTGGTGCAGAGAAGAAAACTAGATAAAGACATGTCGGATGCTCCCTCAAGATTCCGAAGCCACTCACTAGCAAATGATAAGGGAGATTCAACAATAGTAGAAAATCATTGGGGAGTGTGTGTAGCTAAAACACCAGTTAACAGTTGAGGAATTATAAGGTATCCTAGTGAAAGTGAACACACAGAGTGACCTATCTTTTTAGCTATATAACAAAATAACCAATTAATATATCAGTGGTTAGAAAGTGTAGCAGGCCAATCTCTGAAACCTGACAACAGCAACCACCACTCTAGCTAATACAAGCTAGGTAGTAATCCAACTCTGCTTATGCTAGTCCAAGCTAAGTGTATGGCTTAAACTAAAGTTATATATTACAAACACAAAAGTAATTGCACAGTCTATAACTGTGGCCTGTTCTGGGCACCAGTCAAAACCAACTCCCTTAATTAGGCTATTGGCCCCAGTTCTCCACACAGCCTTACAAGGTAATGTGTACTTATTATCACAGCTCCAACAGCCAATGAGGAGCTGCCACATACATTACATCATACACACATGACTCAGTCTATACTTGCATGCAATCCAATCAACACTTAATTGTTTTAGTTTATACTCACTATACCATTTGGCACTTAGTCTCTGCCAGTCACCCCACCCCTCTCCACTTCTTTTGGGAGTGAAGTTCTCAGCTGTCACGGCTACATCTGCAGCATTCTCCTGCCTCGATAGGCCATCCGCATTGTTGTTCCTCGTGCTGCCCAATGCTCAATCTCAAAGTCCAAAGGCTGTAACGCCAAAGCCCACAGAGCCAGCCGTCCATTTTCATCCTTGCATTTGTCCAGGAGCTTGAGACTTTTATGGTCTGTCTGGATGACGAAATGACCTCCAGGTAGATGCTAAAGTGGCGAACAACACTCACCACTGCTAGGCACTCCAGCTAACTGCTGCGTATTTTTTCTCCCTAGACAGTAACTTTCAGGAGAAGTAGGTCTGCACACACTGAAACTGGCTTAAAACCGCTCCCACACCAACTTGAGATGCGTCGGTCTGTAGGTAGAATGGTAGACACCAGTCAGGTGCTCTCAGCACTGTCCCAGATGTCAGGGCTAGTTTGGGTTGCTCAATTGCCTGCTTACCTTCTGCTATCCACTTAAGCTTCTCTGGCTCCTTGTGTTTTGTCATCTGGGTGAGACGATAGGAGAAGTCCGGCACAAACTTTCTATAATACCCCCTACCCCCCATCCTAGGAAAGCTCTCAATCCATTCTTCGTTTTCAGTCTCGTGTAATCCTGATTGCATTGATCTTTACTTCCAGGGGTTAAACCTTGCCTCCTCCAACCATGTGACCCAAATATTGACACTTGCTCATGCCGAATGCACACTTTTGTGGCTTAAGCATTAGCCCAGCCTCTCTTAGTCTGTTCATCACCCTTCTTGTGTGTACCAAGTGCTCATTCCATATGGCAATATCTTCCAGGTAGGCAGAAGCATATTCCACCATGTCAGCCAACAAGTTTGCCATTAATTCCAGTAACTTTGCCGGTGAACCCTTGAGGCCTAAAGGCATTGTTTTAAATTGGAATTTGCCTATCTGTGTTATAAAAGCTGTCTTGTGTCGTGCACTTTCAGTCATTGGTAGCTGATAATACCCCTTCCACATGCCAAGCAAGGTGATATATCTGGCTCCCGCTAGTCAATCAATAAGATCGTCAATCCTGGGCATGGGGAAGGGGATGGCTCGGGTAACCTTGTTCAGTGCCCGGTAGTCAACGCACATCCACCATTCCCCACTCTTCTTTGCCACCATCACCACCGGGAAGCCCCAAAGACTGGTTGAGGGCTCAATGATGTCGTCTACAGCTCTGTTTCAGCTCCTTGTGTAGGGTGTCATATTGTCCCTTCACCAGTCGGTAGAAAGGTTTGAAAATTGGTTGAGCATCGCTAGTGTCGATATTCATCATTGTCCTGGACGTTAGCCCTGGAGTAGGTCCTATAATGTCCGTAAATTCTGTAATAAGTCTTTCACCTCTGCCTTCTGCTTCCTCATCAGCTACTCCTCCAGCACTGGGTCATCCCTCAATTCGCCTCTGTCACATTGCTCCAACCACAGGGACACAGGTTCAGCTGATGCCTGCAGACAATCTGCAGTTGACTTCTTCCACCTCTCTAACATGAGAGCATGCAACACACACATGCCTCTTTCTTTCCTCACATCATAGGTCATCTCTTGACAATTTTCTCACCATGGATAGGGCCCTTTCCACTCCAGTCTCATCTTGTTTTTTCCTCCAGGCAGCATTGCCAACACCACATTCGCGACCTCGTAGGTTCTTTCCCTAGCTCCTCTGTCATAATACAATTTCATGTTCTCCTTCTCCTTCTTCTCTTTTTCCTTAGCTCGCTCCTGTCCTGACAATGCTGAATACCTCATCTAGGCTGAACTCTGAGTGCAAGACTAAACTGGTATCACCTCAGAAATGTAATTGTAATGTGTTATGATTGTGACGATATTTAGCGAGGACTTATATTACACATGGCTGCTGGATTATAAAAGCACCTCGCACGTGATTCATGCTCGGTTCTGTCATGCTTTATGCTCTGTACAAGTCTTGAATGTAAGCTATAATAGAACTTTATATAATGCTTCTCATAGCTCTAGACGGCGAGTGTTGTGGACCTGTACCCTGCCCTAGCTCCAACCAGAGTTAGGTCCATAACAGCTCCCAGACATCCTTCAGCCTGTTCTGTACTGCAATCATATATCTTAGTACAGATTGAGTGTCACTTTCCTTTTCCTCCCACCTCTCCTTCATTACATCTAGTGCACCCCTGACAGGCCATCCATACATCAACTCGTATGCTGTATAGTCCCCGGTATGCCATCAGTACCCAAGTAGTACCTTCTCCCACTGCTGGTCGAATTTTGGAGCAAGGTTCTCAATAGAAGCCTTGATGCAAGCGTTAAATCGCTCCACCATGTGGTCCATCTGTGGGTGGTAGCTGGAGGTCTGGATGGCCTTGATTCCCATCATCTTCTGAAAATCCTGCATCAACTTACTGGTGAAATTTGTGCCTCTATCAGTAAATACCTCCTCCGGGAATCCCACACGTCCAAAGAATGGTATCATGGGATCAATGATTGTATCAGTGTCTATCTTCTACAATGATTCTGGAAACCTAGTTCCATAGTCAACAACAACAAGCACATACCAATATCCACTTTTCGACCTGGGTAGAGGACTGATGCGATCCATACCAATTCATCTGAGCAGTTTATCAATGATTGGGAGCGAGCAGAGTGGTACTGTCCTGCTTCTCATCTGTCTCGTCGCCTTCTGGCAGGTAGGCAACTTCCACACATCCTCCTCACTGCCGTCACCATCCTAGGCCAGCAGTAGAGCCTCTTGATCTCGGCGAGTGTGTTCTCACCCCTAAGTGTCCGGCGTAGACCACAGAGTAGCTTGCTTCCAATACTCTATTCCTGTAGGTATCGGGCAGCACCAGTGCTTCATCACCATCAGTCAACTCTCCGTCCATCTTGCATCTTCTGTATAAGATTCCATTATGCAGCACATACCGAGGATCACTATAGTGTAGGTTCTTCCATTCCTTCTTCAGTGTTGTGTCTTCCACCTGAGCCTTCCTTAGATAGTCAGCCCCACAGTCAAGTGGTTCTGGTCTCTCCCCTGCTCCAGCAAACTTCTGGGTAGCATTCCTCTTCTGTTCCCTACTTTGGTGTTCCTTCTCTTTCTTCCTCTGCATCTCACTTTCATCATACACCCCATCACTTAGCTCCCTCAACCACTCACTATCTCCTTCTTCCCCTGTCCTCTCTGCATCACTCTCAGATTCAATCTCATCCTTCTTTTCGCCACACTCTGATTCAACCTAATTTTTTTCTCCATCACACTCTGATTCAACTGCATCTTTCTCTTCACCACACTCTTACTCATGACTATCCTCTTGTCTTCTACCAGCCCCTCTTCTCACAGTCATCTCCTCCCGCCTCTCTTGCTCCTGATGCTGGTGAAGTTCCAGCTCTGACTTAGCTGCAGCTGTCTGGCTTGTAGATATCTCACCCACAAAGGCCTCGCTCGCTCCTGTCTCGGTGTCTCCTGGCCATGCTCTCCTGCCTGCTACTTGGGGAATGTTACGCCCTAGAAGAGCATCAAAGTCTAGGTCTTCTTGCACTGCCACTTCCATTCTCTTAGTAAAACCTGGTAACTCAACTTTCACCCATGCCAATGGAAAGAATAAACTGGGCCCTTATTGGTTTGAAGGATGCAGTCTTGGCAGTTATAGCCCTAGGGTTGACCTTGTCTCGCCTCACAATAGTTCGATCTGTCCCAGTATCCAGCCTCATGCCCATGGAACTCTTCCCATCAGTTTTCCAGCAACCAAATCTCTCTCAGCTCCTACTCCTGTCAGATTAGTCCTATTAGCCCTTCCTAGGCAGTATCTTGCCACATGCCCCCTCTCCCTGAATTGGTAACATTCCACACTCAGACCATACCTTGCAGTGTTGTCTCATCGAGCTCCTTCTACTCCCTGGCGTTTATCCTTTCTAGCTCTGTTTTCTTGGGGTCTCAGCCCATCCTTGGGCCTGTTGTCTCACCATTTGTGGTTGCTCAGTCCAGGTCTCTCACTCCTGTCATCTCTCATCTTGCTTTCCCAACTGTTACTTGCCTCTCGATCTGCTCTCCTGGACTTCTACTTCTTCACCTGGCACCCTTCTCTTCTCCTGTCTCTGCCGTACTCCCTGTTGTAAGCATGTTCATCTGCCAAACTGTTACCTCAGTCAAGGAGTTTGGCCATCACCCATCCAGCTAGATCCTGTGGCATAGCCTTAAGAACAAACTCAGTAATAAACACATCAATTATGTCTGCCATGGACTTGCACTCAGTGAACCAATGTTCCGCTAAATACTTCATCCTCTTACCAAACAACAGCCAACTCTCTTTTGACTACCTTACTGCCTCATCTAGCTTTCTCCTATATGTGTCCCTCATCACATGATAGTAGTGGAGGATTGCCTTCTGGACCCCGACATAGTCCTTCCTCTCTTCTGCCGTCAGCCTGGTGTATACCTTTCTGGCTGTCTCGATCAGCAGAGGGTTGAGTCTCCTGGTGTAGTCATCCACTGGCACCTTATAACTCTCCATATGTGACTGAAAGCCCTCCAAAAATGCAACTATCTCCTCCCCTTTAATCATTTTGGTATCTTCTCTCTCTCTGACCACTCGTCTCCCCTCCTGGCTCTGTCTACCTCCTTCTTTATATCCTCCTCATCTCTTTCTTCTGCTCTGTCTGCAGCTTCAGGAACTCTGTGATCATATTCGCCTTAACTTTGGATGAGTCTCCACTTAATCCCACTGGGTTATTCTGATCATCTCCTCATCTTATCTGGCTCGGTGGTACCACCAGATATTCTGTCCACTCTCGTTTCTTTTCTCAGGGGAGCTAGCCTCACTATCAGCTCGTCTGTCTCATGGGAGTCAGATTCACCGTCATTTCGCACCCCCCCTCCCCCTCCCCCCCCCAGATCATCGCTCTTCTCAGGCTTCTTCTTCGGCCACTCGTTGCCCTTCCGGAGGACCTCCTTCCCCCGTAATGACATCTCACCCACGACTACAGTCTCCAATACCTGCAAAACACTGACAACCTACAGTCCTGTCAGTCCAGTGATGTAACAATCCAGTGAATGCACAACTTACATTCCAGCAAATCCCAACCACTGCCACAAATTTTCGCAGGCCAATCTCTGAAACCTGACAACAACAACCACCACTCTAACTAATCCAAGCTAGGTAGTCCAACTTGGCTTAACCTAGTCCAAGCTATATAGGTAAGAGTCACAGCATATGCTTAAACACACAAACAGTAATTGCACATCTATGGTCAGTTCTAGGGACCAGTCAAAACCAACTCCCTTAACCGATTAAACGCCGTAAGCGCCATATGGCGCGAGACCTTACATCCTTCGCCACACAAAAATATATAAAATGAACCGTTACGAGCTAACAGTCCCGGTTGGGTTCTGCACATGCCTAGTAGACTAGAGAACGTCACAAAAATGATTATTTCCGGTTGATGCATCGTGCAACAAAAATCCTGCGGTTGAACGCCATTTTTGTTGGTCGAGCTTTTTTTTTTAACTGCTCAAAGATGCTCTCCTGTGAGGACGTTATTTCTCAACTTTTAGCCGACGATTCTGGCGATTCTGGGTCAGATTCATTTGGGGAAGAAGGTGAAGACATCTATGCATACAGAGGAAACACTCTGGATCCAGTTGCTCTAAGAGAAGAGGCGCGCTTGGATGGACTTCTCGATTGTAAGTTTCTTCTAACCTTAGCGCTTCATAGCCTTTGTTTACCATAGTCAACTGAGAGTGTACTATTGCCAAATACTAGCTTATTCTGTTGGTATTCCAAATTCAGACAGGATAGTTATAGAAAAAAGTTATAGCTAAGAGTGTAGGTTGGAGTTGTTGAGTTGATTTTCATTTGAATTTGAATTTTCAAATGTTGACCACAAACTTGATATATATATATATCTTGTTTTTCCCGCCCTCCCCACTACTTTTCTTACAGCATCAGATGATGAGAGTGGAGATGAGGCATCTATGACTCCTTTTGTTACATTGGAGGATGAGGAAGCCTTGCCTGAAGTCTCTACAGGGCGTGGGAACACGACTGGTGCTGGAGTTGTGCGAGGGAGAGGCGGGCGAGGGAGTACTGGCCAAGGGGGAAGCAGCTCAAGTGGTAGTGGAGTCGTAAGTGTTACTAGTGGTCCTCCAAAAGGTACTGGTAGTAGGCGGGCCAGAGGTTATAGGCGTGTGCGAGCATCTGGCACTGGTTCTGTCCGAGCATCTGGCACTGGTTCTGCCCAAGCATCTGGCACTGGTTCTGCCCAAGCATCTGGCACTGGTTCTGCCCAAGCATCTGGCACTGGTTCTAGGCTAACTGAGGTCACAGGTAAGTGGGAAATAAAGGAGCCAACTCCTTTGAAATTGGACTATACAGCAACAGCTGGTCCAACTTCTTCATTGCTTGGTGCATCAAGTACATTTTTAGATGCATTTTACCTTTTTTTAACTCTTGAAGTGTGGGAACTCCTAGTAGCAGAGACGAACAGTTACGTTTCTAGGATGGCTAGTCTCTCCAGGCCATGGGTAGATACTAATATAGAGGAAATGAAAGCTTTGGTAGGAGAATGTTGATAATAATGGGAGTTTCCACACTTCCATACTTAGAATTGTACTGGTCCACTAATCACTCGGATTTGTCTGGATCTTTGGTTCGTAAAGTAATGCCTAGGACTCGGTTTTTGGAGCTAATGCGTTATGTACATGTAAATTCTATTGATGGTTTGTTGGTTACAAATTTGATGGAAGCTTGTTTATTGAATTCATTTATTTTGTTTTCTTCTGTCCGAGCTCCAATATCAGTAAGGAAGGGTAATTATCTAGAAGCTAGGATTGTTCTAGCTAAATCTTTGATTGGTTCTTTCTCTTCTCGGCAGCGTGCAGGTCAACGTTGTTGTAGTCAGGCAAATAGTCAGCTAGATCGCTTCAGTATATGAAGGACAAACCAATAAAATGGGGGATAAAAGTGTTTGTCCTTTGTGATGCTAGGAATGGGTACATTTATCGGTTGCAGATTTATACAGGTAAGAACGTGGAAGTAGCTGATAAAACTGGTTTGTGTAGTAGAGTTGTTTTAGATTTGTTAGAAGGATTAGAACATAAGAACTTCCATGTGTACATGGACAATTATTATACTAGTCCTAATTTATTTCAAACGCTTACAAGTAAAGGCTTTGGTGCATGTGGTACAGCTAGGTATACTAGGAGGAACTTTCCTCCAGATTTAGTAACAAAAGCTTCGATTAGAAATAGAGGTTATTATGATTATAGGTCTAATGGTGCACTCCTGGCTTTAGTTTGGGTAGATAAACGGTCAATCTACATGATAACTAATATACATCCCGCAGAAAATAATTTAGTACCTCCTACTGTAAAAAGGCGCAAAATTGATGGTTCTAGAGAGGATCTGCCATGTCCCCCATGTTTGCCTGATTATCAGTCATTCATGAGAGGTGTGGACAGAGCAGATCAGAGAATAGGCTACTATAATTTGGGTAGAAAGTCTAGGAGATGGTGGAAAAGGGTTTTTTCGTATTTGATAGAAGCTTGTTTATTGAATTCATTTATTTTGTTTTCTTCTGTCCGAGCTCCAATATCAGTAAGGAAGGGTAATTATCTAGAAGCTAGGATTGTTCTAGCTAAATCTTTGATTGGTTCTTTCTCTTCTCGGCAGCGTGCAGGTCAACGTTGTAGTCAGGCAAATAGTCAGCTAGATCGCCTCAATTTAAAACTAGGTCATTTCCCACAGTGCTGTGCAAAGAAGCGCTGTGTAGTTTGCATTTGTAAAGGTTACAGGCATGAGGCAAGGTCCCAGTGTTGTTTTTGTTTTTGTAAGGTTCCTTTGTGTGGTGGATCAACAGGCCGTGACTGTTTTCGTAAATACCATACCTTGGTGGACTATCAGTAATGTTTATGCACCCCCTGCTCCTTTCTGTGCTTCTCTCTTGTTCCCTGCTCCTTCGTCTACTTCTCTCTTGTTCCCTGCCCCTTCGTCTACTTCTCTCGTTCCCTGTCCCTTCGTCAACTTCTCTCGTCTCTCCAGTATTCAAGTGTTATTCTTATCCTGGTATCTCATGTTTGTGTACAATAAAAACATGGTGAAATATCATGCCGGAGACCAAGCAAGCTATACCCAAGACTGAGCAAGTTCTACTCTACCCGTGACAGCAAGACCGGAGCTCTACCCAAGACACTCCCTTACATAATTGTGTTTTATATTATGGTTTTATTCTAGTATGTGTTAGCATTTTCACTCTCTTATAATTTGTTTTTTGTATTATTATTTGTTAGCATTTTGATGGGGAAAACAACCCACTGGCTTTGCATATGGTAGAGGGTTTGTAAATAGATGCTCCATCTTGTGTTGGCATTATAATGTGTGAATAATAGTGTGAAAATATGAAAATATTCACCCCCAAGAAGATGACAAGGTTTTATAATGCTGGTTAGTTCTGCCCAGTTGGTAAGGAAGGCTCGATTTTTTTACAGGAAGTAGAGCTATCATGTGGCTTAATATGACCCAAGTTTTATGGGTGGAGTCCCTGCAGAACGGAAGATATAAAAATAATAAGTAAAATACCTCGTTAATTCATGAATAATTTGCCCGCGGGTACTAGGAATACGGCGTGTAATCGGTTCCCTTAATTAGGCTATTGACCCTAGTTGCCCACACTGCCTTACAAGGTAATGTCTACTTATTATCACGGCTTAAACAACCAATGAGGAGCTGCCACACATACATTACATCATACACACATGACTTAGTCTATACTTTGCATTAAATCTAATCAACACTTAATTGTTCTAGTTTATACTCGTTATCCCATTTGGCACTTATAAGTCTCTGCCAGTCAGGGAGCTGTCCCCTGACAGCAATGGCTATAATTATGAGAAGACTCAGCTTACAGAACTTGTGATCCAACAGATGATCATAACTGCTAGTAGAAACTATGCAGCAATCTCAGCCTCTGCTCAATCGTTTTATTGACTAGAGGCCCATGTAGATCTAGCAGTGTCTTGTTAAAAACAATATTAGTGTAAACTTCAATGGAGGCTTTTCCCAAACTTTGATCTCCTGAAGGCTGCATTCTGAAATCAAATCATGGCATTGAAAGGAAAGGAAATTGCAGTTACTGATTATAGGGCAATGATGGAAACAGACATAGTGGTGGGATTATCATGTAATAAGAGTTCACTTTTTCATGAGAAATTTTGTTTCCCGTTTGTGGCTCTGCAAACTAAGTGTAATCAATAATGAATATTGCACCTCAATCTTTTCCTACTTCCTGCTCCTCCCTCATCATCAACAGCAGCGTTTTTTGATAGAGGCTTACATCAGGATCCTCAGGCATATATCTAAAGGGGTAGCCACCCTTCCTCCCTGACTTGGGCTGCTAGGGTAAGCCATTCTAAATGACATCCTTTAGGGGCATTTAAAATTTTAAGTCTCTTGACAAAGTAATAGCAAGGGTCAAGGATTCTTTGTTCATAGCTTGTGGGCTTTATCAGGTAAGCACTGTTGATATAGCTAACCGAGTGCTAATAGCATAAACAAAACTCTTGGAATTTTTTTGTTGTCTTGCTAGCGTTTAGGCCAAATGAGCTATCAGTCTTAACTCTATTTTCAAGCTCTAGTATGGCAGGCAATCATTCTCTCTCAGAGCACTTCCACTTAATATACGAAATCATTTTTTTGCTTTCAACTACAACCAGCCATAATTATAGCTATATACTGTAACTACTCACTTTTTTTTGCTTTTTATCGAAAATGATGGACCTTGCCAAAGTCAATCTTGCCATTTCTAGGATGATATATACTAGCTGCTATATATAAACCCAACTTTTTATAATGTATTCAAAGTACCGATCTTTGGGTGGCTATAATCTGCTATTTACCATTACAGGCATTCTAGCTTCAGCAGGCTAATCCTTGCCAAAATGGTTAATAGATGTGTTAACCACAGCGGAAGGCAGCTGATATCAATCACACCCCCATTAATCAGGATGTGAGATTACTTTCACTAGCTTTATTGGTTTGACAGTTATTTCAAAATGGGTGATGGAAATCCTTCCACTCCCACACACACTCATCAAAAAGGGGAAAAAACCCCAAAGTTCATATATATATCAGTTAAAAGATACATGGAAGCTTCTTAACTGGAACACTCCAAATCTTCCAGTGTTTGTCCATGACTACTCCATTTCTTGATTCAGGCATACAGTTAATGGCAATGAATTTCCTTTGAGAATTTTGCTGATGAAATCAAGCTAATGCATGTGCTCTACTATAAGCGGACTGATTAACCACGTTTGGTGCTGTTGTTTATTCTAACCATCATTCAAGTCCTTTGGTAAGAGCTGCACATGAGAAATCTGCCAAATGAACATCCTATATATAATTATTTTGGTGGGTGATCCTCCTTTGCATTTCATGACATTTTCCCTGGACCAAAGGCTCCACAAAACAAACAGTAGAGCTGAGGTTAGCATGCGTAGGTGATATGTTTAGTGCACAACAGCAATAAAAACAACCAAAAAAATGTTGATGTCCTGGAGAACCTTAAGTTCATCCTTGCTATAGTCCTGCTCAACTATTCCTGCTTAACTATAATATACTATAACAAAATGAATGAACCCCCCAAAAAATTATACAAAACATTCTTCCACCTATCTGCATGGAATCCCACTCCCAATTTGGATTACGCAGTCTTTCTACTGGTCCTGGTGTCATGATCAATCTCCAACCCACTGGTCCTGAGTTTCATCAACAGAGGATCTAGGACATTGTTAGGGTTTCTGTGACTGCTAACAAGTCATTGCCAATAATAATGACATAGTTTCTATAGCTCGTTTGCTTGCTGACTCTCAGATCTTTGGCTGTCTGCTTCTCCCATTAATAATCCATGGATGACAAAAAATTCAAATTTGCTGTAGGCTAGCTCCCCCTCCCTCCCATTCCCCCGTATGTACCCACCATCAACAGCATCTTACTCAACAGGGCAGCTATTTGAAGGTGGTGCAGTAGGCTACCCTTGTGGGAGGTGATTTTTTTAGCACTGTGCAAATTATCCAATCATCTGTCAAGCACATTGCCTGGTTTGACTCCATTCCTTAGATCCAAAGCTCTCCCATTGTCACTTCAAAACATTATGTTGACCTCTTTGACCTCATAAAATTAATGATTTAATCTATCTTGATTGAGCCCGTTGGCCACAACAAATACTACAGCACAGTGTTAGACTATGTAACAGTAACTAACACTAATAACAATCTATATTATTAACAGTTTAATAATAGTTATGAGTGTCCCACCGCTCAAGGAGGTAGGATGGGAGCAGACCAAAGATCATTTCCTCAGCTCACCATCAGTTCTTTTCTCCTCTGCCACCACTTCCCTACCCAATTCATAAGACACTCGCCCACCTCCACTGTGTAACTTATTCCGTCCACACCTTTCACCCAACAGCAGTGCCACCTTTCTATCCTTACCCACTCTTCTATATTCATCCAGCGACTGTCCAGCCCCTATAATTCTGTGCACCTCAAACATCAGTAATTCATCCAGCCACTGTCCAGCCCCTATAATTCTGTGCACCTCAAACATCAGTACCAGCTGATCCCTCTACTTTTGCAGCGCTAACTATTCCAGCTAAAAAATTCTTTCTCTTTTCCAATTTTGCTCGACCTAGAACTCTAAACTGTGCGCAGCAGTGTTGCCAGGTTTCTGTTGGCACTATATACCAAACTGCCTAAAAAATTGTACCAAACGCAGGAGAAATATACCAATTTTGCCCCATGTATATACCAAATATATACCAATTCACATTTATCGATCAAGATGAACTTTCTTATCTCATGCAGAAGCAACATAAGCAATGCATTAACTTGGTGGCTACATGTATGTGTGAATGTGATGGGAGTTATGTGAATAATTGTCTCTCACTTATTCAAAATCTTCAAACGGGAGGTCATCAGCTTGGTCATTGCTGTCACAGTACATCTCTGCAGTGTTAAACTTCTGCAACATATTCTCAGTAACAACAAAGTCTTTGCAGCACATTTTATGCATGATTAGGTGTGTACGAATCCGAACCAGAGCATCCAACATTTTTAAACTTAGCTTGTTTCTGTACTTGGTCTTGATGCAAGTTACATGAGAAAACATTCTTTCAACAATAGCATTGCTAACAGGGGAGCATAGGCAAGTCAAAGCATACATCGCAAGTTCCTTGTAAGCATATTCATCAAGACCATTTTTGTACCTCAGAATTCCAGCCCAAAATTTGACACTATCAGTTGGCAATGTTCCTTCAAAGACTGGTTCTTCTCTCCATATCTGCAGAACTACTTTTCGATATTGAGATTCAATTTGGTCAACATTTGCTGTCAGCAAATGTTGAAGCGGAAGTTGAGACAATGGAATCCTTGCTGTTTGTGAGAGAACTACACTGGGAGACAAATAACTGAGTCCTCGGAAAATGGCAGTGCTTGCTGGAAGCCTTTGTTCAAGCTGAGTTAGCAAATCCTTGAGGAAATCTTGACATCGTAGCTTCATATTTGACACTGCAACTTCAAAGTCTTGTCTCTCTTTATTTTCTCTCACACAGCGTAGCAATTCACTGTGCAAGGATGCTCCAAAATCCACCAAGGATAGAGCCAACTCATTTCCACGAATGTCGTAAAGTCTCTTCTTCAGTGACCGATGGTGCAAGTCAAGTTCCTTAACCATCTTCTCGGGATCTGCATTAGTTGACTGAAATAAAGCATTGACTTTCTCAAACTCCTGCACCACTGGCACCAAGAATACGAAGAAGAGAAAGTTGACATCATCTCGCAACATGTCCAAGATCTGCCTTCCTTTGTATCTGACTTCTTGTGTTCCTGACTGTGATGCACTCAAGAAGTAAACCTTCAACTCTTCCCAGTTAGCAAGAATGTTAGCAAGCACTCTACCTCTCACCAACCATCGGGTGGCTGACATCCTTTGAAAGGGTAACCCAGTTTGACGCCTTTGCTCATCCTGACTGTTCAGTTCTTGGAAGAGTCTCTTGTACTCTTCGCGGCGTAAGGTGCTCTTAGAAAACCAGGTTGGTATTTCTGCCAGGAGATAGCCAAGATGAGATGGCAACTTCTCGAAACTCTTCTGGACACATAAGGCCAGTGAATGACATATGCATCGGAATTGAACACAGTGTGGCGACTCTGCATGGATTCTTGACCAGACAGAGTTTTTTTCCCCAATCATATTGGCTGCTCCATCACTTCCAAAGCCAATGCACTTTGTCAGAGATAATCCAATCCCTGTCAGACAGTTTTTTAGTGCCTGAAACAAGACTTCTCCAGTGGCCTCGACAACTGAAATCAGGCCCACAAAGGCCGTTTCTATCTCTTCAGTTGTGCTAGAAAAGTACCTGATGCAAATGCACATGTTTTTAGCAATTGAAATGTCGGTTGCTTCATCTATTAAGACAGAAAAGTTCTTGCCTTGCACGTCCTGTATCAAGCGCTCTTTGAGGGCAGGTGCTATCACATTTAAGATTAGCTTTGAACATTTGGTCCGATGAAGCTTAATATTTTCCATGACATTTCCTTTGGCATTTTTCTTGATCAATTCACTGAGATGGTCAATAATGTTAATGGAGCAATGACAACAAACTGCAGCTGCAAGTTCCAATTCAATCCGCTTCAGATCTGTAGAGGCCTTAGTTGCCTTTGATGTATATAATGCCATTTTTGAGGTTGATCCAGCTGCCTGAACTCGGTTCCTGTGCTCCTGGGTGGCTGCATGTTGGGCAAGAGCTGCTTTCCTTGGACTGACAAGTTTGTGACACATCTTGCAGTATGCATTGTCAGAGCCATCTGAAGCTTTGGACACCCAAGGAAAGTCCCTTTCCCAAACAGTCAGGTACTTTCTTGAACCTTCGTAGTAGGTTTTCCACTTGGATTTGGAGCTCATCGTTTCTTCTTAGGGAACCACAGTTAGATTCACTGTTCTGCTTGAAGTTGTCTCGAGTGCCAGACACTTCGACTTCACCTCATGAGGTAAAGGGTCTCGCAGAGCGAGAATTATAGGTATGCTTGTGAGGCAAGTTGAAAAATACCAAATATATACCAAATGCCTAAAATATACCAAGCCCCAAAAATATATACCAAGCCCTTCTGAAATATACCAAATTGACCCAATTTGGTATATAAATATACCAACTGGCAACACTGGTGCGCAGTTCTAGTTGCTAACTCCACCTACTTGATCTCACAACTCCACCCTCCCAATTTACCCACAAGCTCCTCCATGAAGAATTTCATTATTAGACTTTCCTCTGAACCCTAGAACTTCTCAAGTTCATGGATGAACTAGATAGTGATATGAGTGATGGAGACTTTGATGGTTACCTTGAAGGAAAGTTATTTACTACAGCAAGAGCAATAAAATACAACAATATAAATAACCAATAAATATTCTTTTTATTCTAGATGTTGGAGATGAAGGTGCTGATAATGAATGTGAAGAGGACGAGGTTCCAGGTGAAGAGGGCGAGGTTCCAGGTGAAGAGGGCGATGTTCCAGGTGAAGAGGGCGATGTTCCAGGTGAAGAGTGCGAGGTTCCAGGTGAAGAGGGCGAGGTTCCAGGTGAAGAGGTACAAGGTGGGGACACGAGGTTGAATGTGATGGGTGGGATGATGTTAGTTTGCATGGTGAGGATGGAGCGGGAAGTGGTTATGATGTACACGAGGAAGAAGGCGATGCAAGTGGCAGGTGGTATCTTCTGTTCTTGTTGGTGGGCCTAATAAGGTGTGGTCGAGCCTCTGGATGCTTTCGAGCACGTCAATATCATCTGGTGTGAAACGAACCAGTATGGGAAACAGTACTTAGCAAGTCACCAGCAGCACCTTGACGAACACCCACGAGCACGAGTGCATGACTTCATCCGCCCACCCGTTCACGCTGGAAAAAATGTATAGGTAAATGACATAAGCCAACATATGCCAGTCAGCCTACAATAAAATATTAATTAGTAATTGCTACACACCTCTAACCTTGACACTCTCACACACCTCAATATTTGCATAAATACATGATGGTGCAAATATTGACCCACAAAGCTTTCATCTTATATCAAACCTGTGCAACACAATTACATGCAACCTCATATTACATGCAACACACACATCACAGGCAGCATTTATATTTTGCCACCAATGACAGGAGACACAGTTATACTTTACTAAACAGATTCATCGCAATGGTGATTCTAATGGTAGTGCTGGATTATCCCACTCTCCAGAGCTACTGGAGCAGAACTTGGCCATTTCATATCCCAACATTCTCCACCATAATGTCAAGAGATAGGTTTTTGTTGTTGCTCAATTTTTTACACTTGACCAACAATGAGAATCAAGTAGGACGAGGTCAACCAGGACATGATCAGCTATTCAAGATCCAGACATATATGACAGCACTGGTGTAAAGGTTGCATCGGGAAATTGCATGAGACTGGTTTAAAAGGGCGTTTATCCTTCCTTCAATACATGCCCCCAAAACCCACGAAAGTGGGGGATTAAGGCATTGGTACTGGCCGACTCAATGACAGCATATACATGGAACTGGTCAGGAAGGGAGGACAATACCTCCAAAGATTCATTGGCCACACGTGTTGTAACAAAATTACATAACTTTGGACATCACCTCCAGGATTTCATCCAGAAGTTCTTGCAAGAGGGGGCACAATGGTGTGTTAAAAAATTGGGGGGACAACATGTACTGTAAGCGTGTGAAGTGTGGCCGTAGCTAGTGGGGTTTCCCCCGGGAAATTTTGAAAAAATAGAGACGCATTCTGGTGCATTCTCAGCACAATATTCAATGTTTTAGTCATCATAAGTACTGCATATGATGGATAGATTCCTCCTCACCAAAATCCCATAATCAGCATGATTGTGCAGCTAATTCAGCTAAGTATTGTCTCAGAAAGTGTATTTTCAGAACATAATGTATTGTGCTAGCTCAGTCCAATGAGTATTATAACATTTACCTATTGATCTGACAAATGACAGGCCATTTAGACTAGTCAGGGGTTCATACAGGATTTACAGTTTGGGGGGGGGATGGGGAACTCAAAACGTTTGGCATTTATGTGATGGACGTGTGTAAGCAAGCCACAAGTAGGGGGGTCTCCCCCAGATATTTTTTGGCAAAATCAATGCTCGCAGATTGATTCCGAGACATTTTGAAGGTACTTTCCTATAGTTAAGTATTAGCACATGGACAGAACATTCTAGATTATGACATAGTTGCATCTTGCCATAGAATCAAATGACACAGTTGCATCTTGCCACAGAATCTACACCATTATAATTACCACAGAATAATAGCACATGGACAGAATATTCTAGATTATGACACAATTGCACCTTGCCACAGAATAGTTTTGTAGCAAGATGCAACTGTGTCGTAATCTAGAATGTTCTGTTCATGTGCTATTATTCTGTGGTTCTACTCTACGGCAAGATGCAATTATGTCATAATCTAGAATGTTCTGTCCATGTGCTATTATTCTGTGGTTAGCTTTCCTAATTGTAGTGTAGATTTAATGTACTGCTCTTTTTCCCTGTTACTATATATAATGTATTACATAAGAAATTTCATTAATATAAATTTTTATTGTGAAAATTCTTGGGGGTGATATCCCAGGGCTTCCCCCCCCCCCCCCCCCCCCCCCCCCCTGTATGAAACCATGCCAGTAATTTTATAGGTCATTGAAAGTGATACCCAACAGTGTCTGGACTATATGTGACAGGCTCTGCGAAAACGTGCCTTATGACTTTTTTTCTTCTTTTCATTTTATGTGAAAGAGCTATAAAAATACTTATAAAAATCTTGAAGTGACTTAGTAAAACATTATGACTTGGAAGCTTTTCTTTCATCCCGTCAGGGACGCTGATTGTGAGAAAAACGCCCCGAACAAAATTCTATTAACTTCCGTATACTTCCGCGCGTATCTCCGTGTTATTCAATGACGTCATAATTAAATTTTTTGGGAAAGACGGATGTTTTGGTGCAAGTTTACTTCGAGCGCTTCGGATGAAAGCGCTACTCTAACGACTGCTAAAGTGAGGAGAATGGTCTTGAAACTCTACATGTAGCTGAGGTAAGTCTTAGTATGCATAGCTAGATAGCTACTAGCTGTGGTCGTAACTTTTAAAAAAATAACAAGAAAAACAAGGCTAGCTAGCTAAACCTCCTAGGTTGCTATAAGCTTTGGGATAGAGACTAGCATCTATAGCTTACATGATTGTCATTGGTTAGTGACTAGCAAAAGCAACTAGCTAGAAAAATTGCTAGCTAGTCCTCTAGCAAGCAACTGGTCATCTAACTAGAAAATTAGCTAGCAAGCAGTCTAGTAGATAGCAAGCAATAACTACCATACATTACTAGCTATAAGGCAGGTGGCAGTTAATTCATAGGTACTAACTAGGTATACACTGAACATGGCCATGTAAAGCTTTTATTTGAATAATAAAGTCAGTGTATTATACGATGATCTTCAATATTCCCATCATGTCCACAATCCTCAGTATGGTGACCTTCATCCTCCATGTGGCAGCCCCAATCTTCCTCCAAGCTTGCTAATGTATGTTGTGATTGTAATGTCCATGTGATTGTAATTATAAGAATTGTATTTTGTATGTCTTCTTACTGCAACATTCCAACTCATCAAAATTCTCTTCATCAAGAGTGGGGAGAGTGAAGCAGTCTGCAATAACCTCCAGCATAGATGCCTGGTCCTGTGCATCCAGTTTCATGACCCGATTGATAGTCAAAGCTATCTCATTAGCTTGTTCTGTGGACATTATCAAACCTTTTCGAAATTGCACTGTTGACCCTTTCCAACTACAAACTATGAATTTATTATAAAAAGGGAAAGTCCCTATTACGTAATAATTATTATTCTCTGCGTACGTAGCTAACGTTTGGTCAGTCCAGTTCTAACTGCTGTAACTTCTGAGTGAGAGGGATTCAAGGCTTAAAATTTTCTGACAAGTTAGGAGAAAGACCCTAGATAATAAATACCAAAAAAAGTCAAATTTCATAGTGTATGACAATAGGCTCTAAAACTTGTATTATTGAGAAAAGTACTATTTGGTCATAAGGCACGTTTTCGCAGATCCTATCACATATAGAGGAGTTCACTGTGTAATATTCCAGCATCTAGCAATGGCCAAGTAGAACTAAAGTACACAGTGTCCACATTGCTAATTAGCATTGTGTAATAATACCACAGGTCAATTAGCTGCTTTGTTGCAAGTACATGTACATGTGTGGTCCCACATGACTAAGTAAAATGACATCTTCAAGTTACAGCTCTAAAAATAGACTTCATAGGCTTATAGACCCAGAAGCAGCCTAAGCTATAATCTCTCCACTTCTGGATATCACAAGTGAAATGGATATTCCCTCCTCAAGCGCTCTCCAAAGTCAACTGACATCAAGAGCAGTAGTAGTGAAGATGAAAATGAGATCAGTAAATCTGATAGAGTGCTTGGAGCAAAGTCCTGCAAAGAGACATTGTTCAAGTTCAACTGTGCATGAGAAGCTCCGGAGCAAGTACCGACTACTTACAAGCAAAGAAAAGTATAACAAGAAATGGGAAGAGAGCTTCACTTGGCTAACATGTTGACAATTTGCAAGCAGCCTTCTGTAAGGTTTGCAGAAAGAGGGAAATATCTATTCAAAGAACAGGAGGAACATGGATTTCTAGGCCTTTCAATAACTGGAAGAAGGCAATTGAGAAGATGAAATGTCAAACGACGAGTGATGTTCACATCATGTCACGTGAATCAGAGATGGCTGTAGCCAGAGCACTACAAGAGGGATCCATCATTGAACATACCAGCCTAAAGCATTGAAAGCTCTTTGTAAACCATAAGGAGTGACAGGACCATTTTTTTTTATTATTTAAAAAACAACTTGTGGTTACCACTTTATAGCTCCGTAGATTATGTAAACTTCATGGTATGGACTTCTCAAAAGATAGGTCTCTCTGTGTGCTCTCTTGATACTAAAATATTTTTCATGGGTATAACGATAGCAAAGTTACTTGAGGGGTACCTAAAAACCTGAATGCCCGTGGTTCTGCATAAATATCCAGATTGCTAAGTGTTAACGATTTCAAATTAGCACCTGAGGCTAGAGAAAGCTATACTCTACGCAATGAGTGTTTTCATTAGGCGCTAAAATGTAGGTACGTGGTCAAGCACGCAAAAGGAAAAAATTATCGATCACTATGGTGCATACGATGCAGAGCTGCATGCGGAGACTGTGCCGAGTGATAAATATACCAAGGAAGCTCTGATATCCACTGATTCAGAACAGAGTGGAAAACATTTCGTAGCTACCTATCCAAGCAGCCGAAAGGAACTTTGTACTCAGAGCAAACCAAACTCAGTAGTGAGGAAATGCTGAGAACAATCTTCCCCAACATCAGCACTCTGGCAAACATCTGTCTCACTATTCCTGTTAGCACTGCCACTAGTGCCTTCTCTCATTTATATATATATTGAGCAAGTTATGATGGCGTGCCACTAGCGTCCTCTCTCATTATATATATATTGAGCAAGTTATGATGGCGTGCCACTAGTGTCCTCTCTCATTATATATATATAGAGCAAGTTATGATGGCGTGCCACTAGTGTCCTCTCTCATTATATATATATATATTGAGCAAGTTATGATGGCGTGCCACTAGTGTCTTCTCTCATTATATATATAGAGAGCAAGTTATGATGGCGTGCCACTAGTGTCCTCTCTCATTATATATATATTGAGCAAGTTATGATGGCGTGCCACTAATGTCCTCTCTCATTATATATATATAGAGCAAGTTATGATGGCGTGCCACTAGTGTCCTCTCTCATTATATATATATATATATTGAGCAAGTTATGATGGCGTGCCACTAGTGTCTTCTCTCATTATATATATAGAGAGCAAGTTATGATGGCGTGCCACTAGTGTCCTCTCTCATTATATATATATTGAGCAAGTTATGATGGCGTGCCACTAGTGTCCTCTCTCATTATATATATATAGAGCAAGTTATGATGGCGTGCCACTAGTGTCCTCTCTCATTATATATATATATATTGAGCAAGTTATGATGGCGTGCCACTAGTGTCTTCTCTCATTATATATATAGAGAGCAAGTTATGATGGCGTGCCACTAGTGTCCTCTCTCATTATATATATATTGAGCAAGTTATGATGGCGTGCCACTAATGTCCTCTCTCATTATATATATATAGAGCAAGTTATGATGGCGTGCCACTAGTGTCCTCTCTCATTATATATATATATATATTGAGCAAGTTATGATGGCGTGCCACTAGTGTCTTCTCTCATTATATATATAGAGAGCAAGTTATGATGGCGTGCCACTAGTGTCCTCTCTCATTATATATATATTGAGCAAGTTATGATGGCGTGCCATTAGTGTCCTCTCTCATTATATATATATATAGAGAGAGCAAGTTATGATGGCGTGCCACTAGTGTCCTCTCTCATTATATATATATATATATTGAGCAAGTTATGATGGCGTGCCACTAGTGTCCTCTCTCATTATATATATATAAAGAGCAAGTTATGATGGCGTGCCACTGTGTCCTCTCTCATTACAGGGGCGTAGGAAGATGTTGTACATCGGGGGGGGGGGGGGGCACCAAATTTTCCTGTATATATTACTCTATGAATACACACCAAAAATCTTATTAATGTTTTCCAAAATAGTTACATCTACGTTGGTTAACGCATACAAATTCTTTAGCTATAAAGGATATGTCCAATTCATCAGTTTTGTCCTGGTGAACATACAACATGATTAGACATACAACTTGATTAGATCGTTAAACCTAGATTGACTCATGGTGCGCTTCGTAGATAAGTTTTGAGCCTACGTAATGAGGAAAAGGATCGCTCAGCCGTTGCAGTTGTTACTGGAAACGTGAAGTCTATTTTCAGAACAATGTCAACTTCGCTAAGCATTATCTTATATATGTTACTCTGTGCATGCAGCAATCGACCTTACACTTGTTACCGACAACATTGGAGCATGTTGAAATGCATTCTTTACCATGTCAGCTACCATTGGCAACTGGGAAACGAATCGATCTCTGCAAATGTCTTTTTCGAGATACTGCAATAGAGACTCGTCTGTCTGTAAAGTCTTTCCATTAGCTACATCAAGCGATAGAGACTCTAGCTTCTGAATTGTTTGAAAATCAGCTTGATCAAATCTTCTCTCCACTTCCTCTTTTACAAGCTCTAATGCATAAAAATATATATGTCTGTACTTCTCCTTGGGTTCATGATAGCGATATGGCTCTTCACCGTCATCCAGCCATTTTGGCCTTTTTCTCGATTCCTTGGCAGAGAGGGCTCATCTGTGATCCAGAAGATTTCTCAAGAACATCATCATAAAATAGGTTAAACCTGGACTCAGTACGCAGTGACCGATAATGAGCAACAAGAAGATCTGCTCCTTGTGTGGCTTCTTGTAGAGTTGTATCTTTTGCTTGGAGATTGGTACTGAATTGTTCAGATGCACTGAATATCAAATGTACCAACTTTAATCCGAAGAAGATATGAAACATTTCCATACGATGAAGCAATCCATTGCCCTTTGCACCATATACATCATTTCCCTTTGCAACTTCTTCCAGTGTGGCAGTGAGGTTGCTATAATTCTGTAGAATGCTATCAATTGAACGGTTTCTGAGAGTCCATCTGGTTGGACACAGATCTCTCAGTGAAGGAGGAGATACTTCACTCCCTAGGGCTACTTGCTTTCTGATGCTGTCAAAAAGAGTGGGTGAAAACTTAATGAGTTGCAGTAATGCATAGGTGAAATCCATGACATCTCGAATTAGCTAACATTGTTTTGCAACACACTGTACACATAAATTCAGGCTATATGCTAGACAATGTACATACAATGCACGATTCTCTTCCTTTTTTATCAAAGCTTGCACCCCATTCCTAACGCCACTCATATTTGCTGCACCGTCAAAAGCTTGACCTCTACATTGTGACAGAGGAAGAGAGCACCTAATTAAAAGATCTTTAATAACACTAAATATTGTGCAGGCCTTGGTGTCTGGCAATTGAACCAAACCAAGGGGTTCTTCATAGATCTGATAGTCATCATCTGCCATCGAATGGATAATCTGTTCATTTCGAGAAACATCAGTTGCTTCATCTGCAATAATGGAGAAGATTTTGCTGGTTCTAATAAGTGTTAAAATCTTACGAAGTACTGTGTTGCAATTATTTCATTTGACTATTTCACGAGATATATATTCCTTCTGATACACCCAGGCCTTTAATTCCGGACAGTCCTCTGCTCTCAGCAAAAGGAGTTTAAATAAGTTACCCTCCATTGACTGAACATCTTCATGATGCCCACGTAGCGGCAAACCTTGACGAGCCAAAAACAAACAAATACTATTTCTTTCAATAACATCAATGATGCTGCTTTTGTGATCAGATGAAATCTGAGCACTAAGCTGTGCACGTACATCAGTACAACGTGATTGTGCAGCTAACTTCATTAAAGGCCTGTCCACACTGCACACTGAATGCGCGTTCGTTGCGTCCACACTGAATGCGAATTAGATTTCTTGGACCTAACGCGCATTAGGTCCAGTCCACCTCGATAGGTGGTTTGAGTCGAGCCAGAGCAACAAATCCAAGCGTAAAATTAATTACGCGGGTGCGCGTTAAAAGATAAACAGAATCATTTATGAAGTTGCCCACCAGTGCTTACTGCGTGGCTTGCACCAAACCTGGCGCACAGATGGATGCTGGTAGTCAGCCATCATTGCCACAATCAAAGGACCTATAGCAGGCAAAGATCAAGCTAAATACTATTATAGCTAAAATAGACTTCGAAAATTTTACCGCCGCAGCCTTCTTTTATGGAGTTCATGGAGCGCCATCCGTCTACTGTATTGCCTTTTTATATTTATAAATCCTTCTTCTCCTCTGCAGCATATGCTTCCTTCGCGTCTGTAGGTTTCTCGTCCATAACAGAAGAAATCCATTGTGCATTGTGACGTGGGTGCAGTTTTCTTGGAGGGGGAGTGGTTTTTATGCGCATTTGGTTTAGTGTCATGTCAGTGTGGACGCGACGTCGTGACTAGACGTGCATTGAGACTCTCTTGGTAGCTAGTGTGTCTCAATGCGCATCCAGTTATTGTGCAGTGTGGACAGGCCTTAAGTTTCTCGGTGCATTCCACTTATTTCATGCTCATCCATCTTTGCTATTGCCTTCTTCCAATTACAAAATCCCTCTTCAATAAAGCAACTCAGTTGGCGTTTTGAAAAAATAATGAGACATTTACACTTTGCTAATCGACACGTGTGACAAAATATTTTGTAACTTGTGGTACACACTGTAATCCACGGGTACCTTTTATACCAACTTGTTTGTAGAGATACAACTATAGGTTTTCTTCTTGTTCAGCTGCTGGCTGTGATGCGTATAAACATGCCTAGAGGATTCCTCAGCATCAACTGGTTGACTGGGTGGGCCTTTTACAGCAAAGACACTCACACTGAGAGCATGTATCTAACACAGATGAGTGAGCCCACATTCTTGATCACTGTCATTCTGGGAACTTCTTGTGGCTTGATGACGGAGATTGGTGAGGATCAGAAGGATGAGTATTCTGTGGTTAGCTAGTTAACTACTAGGTAGACTACTTACCACCATTAGAGCCAGAGCTATGATCCTTGCTTTTTGAAGCAAAGAAAGTTGAAATCTTAGCTTGGGTCATAGCTTTCAAGATGGGTTCCAAATTGAGTGTGATAGGGTAAAGTAGTCATAGCACACTAGATGGTTGTGGTAGTGGTTGATCTCATTAATGATTGTGGTTCATATGAACTCACCTCATGCACTCTCCTGATATCATTCCTTGTTGATTTCTAGAATAGTTCTAATGAGAGTGAGACTGAGTATATTTATAGCTATCTGCACACTAGCTACACACTAGCTATTAAGATTTTATTGATATTTTATGATTGAATATTTTATGATTGAATGAGTGACTAACTAAAATCTACTATATAGCAAAGTGTCTTGAATTGACCAGATAGCATAGCTAACTACATTTTGCATTAATGAGAACCAATTTAGATTACCTGAACTTATGGGGGGGCTCCAGCCCTTGGAGCCCCCCCCTCTTCCTACGCCACTGCATTATATATATATATAGAGAGCAAATTATGATGGCGTGCCACTAGTGTCCTCTCTCATTATATATATATATATATAGAGCAAATTATGATGGCGTGCCACTAGTGTCTTCTCTCATTATATATATATAGAGCAAGTTATCTACCTAGGCACAGCTTATAAGTAATGTAGCAAGTGAACTTCGATGAGAGCTAAGAAGCTTGATTTACCCGCTAGGTTCACTGTTGTATCACTACAATTACTACCAGTAAAACAAACGCTAGCGCTAGCTAGAGCTACTGCTGGATAGAGCGACACTAGCTAGCTACAAATGAATGACGCTAGCGCTATCTAGATGGACTGCTGGCTACCAAAGAAACTAAAAGCTTGATTACTAAAAACGAAGGCTGGCTATAAGGATCACAAAGCAAGCAAAAAGAAAGTAACTAAACAATTCTAATTACAGCTCACCATTTATCTTTACACGAAGAAAAATCCCGAGTCCAAGGTAGTTTATATTCTTCCCCAATCTTTTATGAGTCTTCAAGGCAACTTTTCGAACCCAGAAGAACAGAGAAAGGCGAAATAGAGGCGCATAAAGACAGGACACTCGCCAACACGTGGAGCAGCCATATTGTCCCAAAAATAGTCCCGCAAGGAAAGGGTGCGGTTCAATTATTTTTTATATTGCACTAACTAAAGACAATACAATGCAGTATAGAGTACGTCCTTTTAAGTAAGTAAGAACAATTATTGCGTTACGCACGCGTAGGGTTAAGGGGGCTGCGTATCGCGTAGTCTCATATAAAGTACCATATCTTGGCTAGCATTCACTCTAGTTTCCTGATTTATATATCAAATTATAGCTTGCAGTCTGTGCTTTCTAATGGTAGGTCTCTTTTGTTATTTTGTTTCGCCAAAAAAAATTCCCAGCTCATTATAGGCTCTTCCAGTGCGGACCGTAAGTCGTTAAGTAAACCACGTTGCAGTAACGACCTTTGCGAGGCTCATATTCAGTCTATTAGTTAATCACTACAAACTGCGCGTCTTGAAATTTTGAAAAAAAGTTTTTTTTGTTACATTTTCTGAACATACATTTTCTGAACATAGCTTTATGATATCACTTTACATTTTCATCTACAGGTCTTTTTTAGTAATGCTATCAAACAAAAACTCTCGCGCAAGTTGTAGAATATAAAATTTGCTTTCAAATGATATTTTTTTTTATGAAAGGATAAAAAATATTCATTATCATTTGAACGGTTTTTCTAAAATCACTTCAGAGATATTGAGCCTTGAAGTCCAAGCAGTTTGTAATCACATCCCAGCTGCCAGAAACACACCCTGCTTCACCAGAATACATCCCCTCATTATACTAGAATTGTGTGTACAAACAAAATGTTGAAAGCAACCAATTGACTTTTCAGTCCTTTATTTTTTCAACAACAGCAGTATCCTACATCCTAACTACAACCTGAAAACCAACAATATATACATATATATATATACATACACATAAATTAAAGACGCATCAGACTTGTTATGTTGCTTTGCTAATATTGAATTAGCAAACATAAACACGTCATCATTTGCAGGGCTCCCATGCCCAGGTCCATCCATCCATCGTCACCCTCCACACATATCTTCCGACACCCTCCAGTAATCCCTGAAAAAAATAGAACACAAACAAGCAGTATCCTACATCCTAACTACAACCTGAAAACCAACAATATATACATATATATATATACATACACATAAATTAAAGACGCATCAGACTTGTTATGTTGCTTTGCTAATATTGAATTAGCAAACATAAACACGTCATCATTTGCAGGGCTCCCATGCCCAGGTCCATCCATCCATCGTCACCCTCCACACATATCTTCCGACACCCTCCAGTAATCCCTGAAAAAAATAGAACACAAACAAGTCATCCTCCACTAATTCCTAAACTTGACAAAAATACACAAACAAAAGTATATATCTTCCAGTAATCTCTGTTTGAAAACTGTTTGACAATAGACAGCAAAAGACACAAACAGAATAAAAATGTTACAGGTCCCCCATGCCAGGACCATACAATGCTCCGCCCTCCATTGAACTCTGCTGCCTCTCGACGGAAAGCCTGACACTTGTTGCACTCATATGTTCTGTCTTACCCGCTCTACTCCACACAACTGAATTAAACTCTCATTTTGGTTCTGTGTATAACCACCTAAACATTTGCACAAAAGATCCTCAGACATTAATTGATCAAATACCTCCTAGCATACCTCCTAGCATACATAGCCTTGTCCAGAGGAATCATAGGCCTATGGGTACTGGTGGTACCTCACCTTTAGCACAAGCTGGATTAAACTTACACCAACTCAAAACTCCTGTAGGACAATACTCTTGTTGGGATGTTCCATAGTTGACTAAGAGTGATAAAAAATCGCTTTCACATCGCAAATCATCCCCTCTAGGTTATCCTCATTATTTCTAATTGCTCCCCTATAGTAGGTTTGCATTTTAACTATAGACACACGACTAACCCCCCTAGCACCACCCAAAGACACTAGGACCGTAAGGCTCGACTTCCAACAACCGTTTATGTGCATTTGTATACCCATCACTAATTAATGTGTGTGTACCTAACCTAAGCTTCAGTCTCTCCACTGAACGCTAAAAAAGTTTTTTGTGTTCCTACAACTTCCATAGAACCCGAAGAGCCTTCAAAATTGGCTTCACAATTTACCTTGTGACCCTCAAACCATTCTGTGTAACTTGCTTCAGTTTCATCTTCAGGTCTTCGCGCATAAGCTTGACAGAACTTAGACATAAGATAATAATCTAAAACTTCTCCAGTGTCCCAAGACATCACCGCAACTAAGCCATAATTTGATTTGTGGCCCTGTCTAAGCCATGTGCCATCAACAGTAATACTAACATCAATGATGTCTTCATGCCTAACCCTATAAAAATCATGTAACCTATGAGCGGCATCCAACATAATACTCTGTTACTGCATTTGCGTCAATCCCTATTGACCTAGTATATTTTTAAAAAACAAGTGGAACTAAGAGGGGGCAACATATCCATGACTGCAGTGATGTCTTCCAGACCAGAATGACTTATTCCAGCAATGCGAGCACCCAGTATACTGACTGGATGTTCAAAGAATGCTTCTACAGATACAGGGTTTGAGATGTCTTGAGTGTTACTACAATTTGAACAAAAAGTAAACCATGCCTGCCCTACGGGCTTCTTGCAAGGGAGCTCAGTTACCAACTTATTATAGTGCTTGCCAGCATAAAGGCCCCCAAATTGTATAGCATATAACTTTTTTTCTGTTGGGAATATAAAAAAACTAATACCATTTTTGAAATTTTCATGATCTAAGATATAGTGCTCTGCAACATGTAGTTCCTCAAACACTAAAATAAAGTGTCATCACAAAAACCTGGATAGCCTTGGCTAAGCTTAGTCATTAAGGTTTGTAACTTTGGGATATGATAGATTACGAGTGACAGGTCACATTGCCATGCCCATTTTTCACATTCCGTTAACCACAATAATGGAATTTAATTTTCGCGCTGGTACTTAGAAAAAGCCTCTTTTAGGATTTACTCAAGAACCCCTAGGTTTGAAGTTTCCATATTTGGTATGGTAGTAGTAGACAGTAGATGTGTTGATTCTAGGTAAGTACATTGTGGTTGGCACACTACTAACATTTTCACAGCCACTTATAACTTTTACAATGATTGAGCAATTATAGCATTCCAGTTACTGATGAGGACCTAAAATTGCATCAGTTTGTTAATTAAGATACTCTCTTCAAACTAGTGGAAGCATATGCAATGAAATAAAATTTTATCAGAGATGCATGAATTTCAATATCAACACATCCTACACACATATCGATACACACATATCGATATAATTAAATTGTTTTGACTTTGTTCGTTTCCTTTGGCCCCTCTGTTCGTATAGAACACCATGGTGTACTCTAGAATACTTCAACACGGACTCTTCTTGATATGAGTTTCTTTTTATCCTCATCAGCTTCATCACGAACTCGGGCGGGCTCATCTGAACACAAAGGAGGTGGCTGATGATCTCTGCGAAGAGATTCCATCTCCTCTAAATATTCCTGTATATAATAATAGTGTATATATACATTGACGATGCAATATGTAACAACCATACCTCACGATGTTGAACAACATCCGGCCTTTCGTGTCCATCAATATATACGCCTTTCTTGTGGCTACGTGGCTTAAACCCAAGATGATGGAGCCATCGCCTAGCTGTACAGACTGAAATGCTTCGAGGATATTGTGGAGATAAGTGGCAAGATGGTAGCAAATGGTCATTTACCCAAAAACAGAATATTAGCTTCACCCTTCCTAAAGGCATTTTCCCGAACCCATTCAGCTGCTTTGAGGTTTATCTATGTAACAAATACAAACAAAATAAAACATACACACCACACTTGGATGTATTCACACATTACACATTACACACACACATATACACCACACATGGACGTACACACACACACACCACACATGGACGTACGCACACCACACCACAAATGGATGCATGCATATGCCACACACAAACCACAAACAACTATTTATTAACAAACTGACCTTCTCGTCATGATAGACTGTTATTCTTTCATATTTTCCTTGCTTACTCTCAGGTAGTTCTCCTTTATTCTCCATGAACTGGTTCATGTACTTTCGAACAGTTTTTTCGTTGAAACCCAGCATGGATGCAGCTTCTGTGGCAGCCTGTGTCTTATTATATTTCTGACGAACTCTAAAACTGTTCATAATCATCACCGACAACATTTTACGGAGGTCTACTGGCAACGTCAGTACAAAATCATCCACACACTCCTGGATATCTTCCTCAGTAAAATCTAGATAGATAAGCAGTTATTGCAGCTAGAATGCTGACATAAATACAATCATATAGCTGCAGCTAATAACCAGCTAAATTCAGAGTAAAACTTACTAGTAGACTGGTCATCATGATGATCCTCGCCATTTTCATCCTCCTCGACGTTGCTTCGATCCATAGCATCTTCCTCACTGGCAATAGATCCTTGCTCAACTGTCTCAGAAGGCAAATCCTGCTGCTGCAAAGCAGGCTGTGAAGAAGCCATCAGAGGAGCTTCAGAGACACCGCCAGAAACACCAGCTTCAGAGACACTGCCAGCAGCATCGTCACCAGCACGATATACAGACGCCCCGCTCTTCTTCTTCTTAGACTCAAGCATTTTCAAAGCCCTCGCTGTAGCCTTCCTTTTCTTACTCCAAGAGGTATCCATCATAGATAACAAATCCTCAAATCGTCCAACAAAAACTACTGCCGCGTAGTATTGCACGCGCACGTTTTTGAGCAGCGTGTGGTCAGCCATTTCCTTGGCAACGAGCGTCCGCGTGACCAAATTGCCTAATCTGATTGGTTACTTTTTAGTTTTCCCTTTCAAGATGCAATAAATTCCTCACTTGTGTTATTTTTTATGTAGATTAATAATATAATTTTTCTATATTTTTATCTGCAACAACAACAAAAATATATTAGAAACAATTTTGGAAGAGTTATACTGCACTGCACTATAGCAATTTTCTGCATCTTGAAAGTAAAAATTATAATTTGACCAATCAGAGCACAGTTCTATAAGGCGTTGCTATGGTAATTGAATAAATCACCGTAATTAGCACGTGCAAAATAAGTGCGCGTGGCAACTACTCGCGTGAGAAAGAAGCAGCTGTTTGTGTTCGTCGACAGTTGACCGGGTAAAGAACGCTTCGGAGATGTCGGACCAGAGGCCAAACTGAAGGAAAAGGAAGATGAAAGAAAGAGCTGAAAGGCTAGTGAAAGCGAGACAGCATATCGCCCCCAGTGTACCGACCAGCGAAGTAGCAGGGCGTTCTCCAATGAGCATTGAGGTCGAGTTCGAGACCAGCCAAGGTGCTGGCCCTTCTCCTGGGAGCATAGAGTCCGAGATCGCGGCTAGAGAAGGCGCTGGCCCTTCTCCTTACGAGTGTTGAGATCGAGATCGAGAGTTCAGAAGGTCTAAGGCTAGGACCCGAGCTAGAGCAAGGGGCAGATCCTGGTTAGTGTGTATATATCATGCTATTGATATTATTTATAAACCACTAGATTATATTGTATATATATATATAGGAGTATTTGAAGAAGATGACATCACTATATCAGAGCCACAAACCACCACCGCTCTGCAGTGATGATCTTCCTCATGTTTGTGACGAGAATGATGACATGAAGAAGATCCTAGTAGTGTTGTATCACGATGAGAGTATTTACAACTCCAACGAAGGGCAAACATGGATGTGGGGGGGAAGACAAAGACAAAAGGGAGTGGCATAATGGTACCGGATTTTGTTGACGAGCATGAGGGATACTTATGTCTCAGTGCTCAGCAGCGCAAACAAGCGAAGAGGATCCATCCGGCGATAAAACAGACAGCGAAGGAATTTCTGGAATATGGTGCTGAGCGTGAGGGATACTGGATGGATGAGCGCTTCATGGCACAGATGAAGACGGCGTGTGACATAGCAAGCTATAAGTATCCCCAGAGCACACACACGGTCGTCTTTATTCTGGATCAGAGCAGTTGCCACAAAAAATATGACGAGAAGGTACTGATCACAAGAAACATCCTTGTGAAAGATGGAGGACCACGTGGGTTTGGGATACCATTTGGGGAGGTGCAGTGCAATCCACTGTTTTTCCAGATGGCTCGGCAAAGGGGTTGAGAACCATCTTGAAGGAGAGAGGGCTCGTGAATATTCACCACTTGAAGGCCGATGAAATGCGTGAAATCCTTTCCTTCCACAATGACTTCTTGGACGAAAAGACTCAAGTTGAACACTATGTACACAGCAGGGGTCACAAGTGTTTCTTTCTGCCCAAGTTTCACTGGAACTTAACCCTATTGAACGGGTCTGGGGAAAGTTGAAGCAGTACTGCCGAGCATATACTAATTTCACCTTGGTGAAGCTCAGGGAAATATTCATCCCAGCTCTTGACACGGTATCAACTGATCTGATCCGTAAATACTTCCGAAAGGCTAGGGAATACGAACGAGCATATATACCTAGATGGGAAAAAGGCAGGAAAAGAAGTAGAGGGTGCAGTGAAACTGTACAAATCACATCGACGCATATTTAATGAAAGTGTATAATCCCCTCTCCCACCCAGCAACTTCAATTGCATGTATCTCCTTTAATATTTATCTAATTAAAATTCAACAACAGCCATTTTGTAGCTCTTGTTCTTGTGCATTTTTTAATTATTTTTTGGCCATTTTACCTTGCACTGTGTTTACCTTGCACTGTGTAGGCACTCACTCTATTTAGAGTGAGGATGTCATATTTTATAGTTGATTAAATATCTCACTCAAACATCATCTAATCAAAAACCCATAACAGCCACTTTGTTTGCACCTTAAGGGGGAAAGAAGGCTGCGTATCGCGTGGTCTCATATAAAGTACCATATCTTTGCTCGCATTCACTCTAGTTTCCCGATTTATATATCAAATTATAGCTTGCAGTCTATACTTTCTAATGGTAAGTCTCTTTTGTTATTTTGTTTTGCCATAATTTTTTTCCTAGCTCATTATAGGCTCTTCCAGTGCGGACCGTAAGCCGTTAAATAAACCACGTTGCAGTAACGACCTTTGCGAGGCTCTTATTCGGTCCATTAGTCAATCATAATGAGCACTACAAACTGCGCGTCTTGAAATTTTGAAAAAATATTTTTTTCACTCATTTTCTGAACATAGCTTTATGACATCACGTTACATTTTCATCTATAGGTCTTTTTTAGTAATGCTATCAAACAAAAACTCTCGCGCAAGCTGTAGAATATAAAAATTGCTTTCAAATGATATATTTTTTTTAATCAAAGGATAAAAAATATTCAAGTTATCATTTGAACGGTTTTTCAAAAATCACTTCAGAGATATTGAGCCTTGAAGTCCAAGCAGTTTGTAATCACATCCCAGCTGCCAGAAACACCCCCTGTTCACCAGAATACATCCCTCATTACTAGAATTGTGTGTACAAACAAAATGTTTGACTTTTCAGTCCTTTATTTTTTCAACAACAGCAGTATCCTACATCCTAACTACAACCTGAAAACCAACAATATATATATATATACATACACATAAATTAAAGACGCATCAGACTTGTTACATGTATGTTGCTTTGCTAATATTGAATTAGCAAACATAAACACGTCATCATTTGCAGGGCTCCCATGCCCAGGTCCATCCATCGTCACCCTCCACACATGTCTTCCGACACCCTCCAGTAATCCCTGAAAAACAATAGAACACAAACAAAAGTCATCCTCCACTAATTCCTAAGCTTGACAAAAAGACACATAAACAAAAGTATCTTCCAGTAATCTCTGTTTGACAATAGAAAGCAAAAGACACATAACAAAATAAAATGTTACAGGTCCCCCATGCCAGGACCATACAATGCTCCGCCCTCCATTGAACTCTGTTGCCTCTCGACAGCAAGCCTGACACTTGTTGCACTCATATGTTCTGTCTTACCCGCTCTACTCCATACAACAGAATTAAACTCATTTTGGTTGTGTATAACCAACCACCTAAACATTTGCACAAAAGATCCTCGGACATTAATTTATCAAAAACCTCCTAGCCTTGTCCAGAGCAATCATAGGCCTATCGGTACTGTTGGTACCTCACCTTTAGCACAAGCTGGATTAAACTTACACCAACTCAAAACTCGATCCTCGGACATTAATTTATCAAAAACCTCCTAGACTTGTCCAGAGCAATCATAGGCCTATCGGTACTGGTGGTACCTCACCTTTAGCACAAGCTGGATTAAACTTACACTAACTCAAAACTCCTGTAGGACAATACTCGTGTTGGGATGTTCCATAGTTGACTAAGAGTGATAAAAAATCGCTTTCACATCGCAAATCATCCCCTCTAGGTTGTCCTTTCTAATTGCTCCCCTATAGTAGGTTTGCATTTTAACTATAGACACACGACTAACCCCCCTAGCACCACCCAAAGACACTAGGACCGTAAGGCTCGACTTCAAACAACCGTTTATGTGCATTTGTATACCCATCACTAATTTATGTGTGTGTACCTAAGCTTCAGTCTCTCCACTGAACGCTAAAAAGTTTGTGTTCCTACAACTTCCATAGAACCCGAAGAGCCATCAAAATTGGCTTCACAATTTTTACCTTGTGACCCTCAAACCATTCCGTGTAACTTGCTACTGTTTCATCTTCAGGTCTTCGCGCACAAGCTTGACAGAACTTAGACATAAGATAATAATCTAAAACTTCTCCAGTGTCCCAAGACATCACCGCAACCAAGCCATAATTTGATTTGTGGCCCTGTCTAAGCCATGTGCCGTCAACAGTAATACTAACATCAATGATGTCTTCATGCCTAACCCTATAAAAATCATGTAACCTATGAGCGGCATCCAACATAATACTCTGTTACTGCATTTGCATCACTCCATGTAACCTATGAGCGGCATCCAACATAATATTCTGTTACTGCATTTGCGTCACTCCCTATTGACCTAGTATATTTAAAAAAACAAGTGGAACCAAGAGGGGGCAACATATCCATGACTGCAGTGATATCTTCCAGACCAGAATGACTAATTCCAGCAATGCGAGCGCACCCAGTACTGACTGGATGTTCAAAGAATGCTTCTACAGATACAGGGTTTGAGATGTCTCGAGTGTTACTACAATTTGAACAAAAAGTGAAACACCATGCCTGCCCTACGGGCTTCAGTTGCAAGGGAGCTCAGTTACCACATTGAATACACTTATTACACCTTTCTATGACCTCTCTAAGCTTATCTAAGTTTATTATACGATTACCCTTACCTAGTTCTCCAACACCACCCGAGTCCAAAGAGGTAGAGCCAGTAGATCCAGTAGCAACAGCCACAGAAGCAGCTGAACGATCCATGAGAGCCAACTTCTTCCTGGGCATAGTCACTGGTCATAGTCACAAATGGAACTGGCCTCTCTTCAGACATTTGCAATTGATTGGAAGGTAAGTGAAGGTTCACAGAAGGCGCTATCCCACCTACAGGATCCAAGAGACTCACTAACAAAGGAAGGAAACAGCTAGTAACTTTTTAGTACGGAGATAAACATTAAAACTTGCCTGGCGCGGCTACTGTGACAGGCTCAACAACAGCCGCCTGTAGGGCTTTCTTCTTCTTGTCGTCAATCTTCTTGAATCCTTGGCCTTTCTGTTTAAAATGCTTCTCTGTTCTCTTCCCCATAACTCAACAGTGTGAAAGTTTCAAGCGAACCGACTAAAAAACACGTGAAAAAACGTGCTTGTCTTAGAGGTTGCGCACTACCCCCCCCGCCTGGCCAATTCGTTGCGCAAACGACTGGTAAGGGTCTCCATGAAATTGGCAACATTTTGATATATAAAAACTGTATTTTGGGTAGGCGATCATCGCCGACCGCCCGATTGTAGCCAAATAATAATGCACTGTATAAAAATGGCTATATCTTCTGATGCAAGTATTCACTTGCTCTGAAACTTGAAACTCAAACTCCAGACATACTATGAACCCTTTTGGGCCCCCCAAAAAAATTTTGAAAAAATATGTGTTTTCAGCCCTCTTCCCCCTCTTCCCCCCTTAACCCTTTCACCGTTGACTTTATTTTGAAAAATTACCAAAAATTGACTTGCATAGACATATGCAATGCTATTTCAGCAAAGGTTGACTAAAGTCCTTAGCAACCATAGTTCACATGAAAGCCCTTATAATGACCAACATTGTGGTAACCCACAGTTGCCATAGAAACAAACCACAATGTCATGAATATAATTAGAAGTTTTGAGTTCTGGTTTCACAGATAATTAACAATTGTAGTAATATGATCTATGTACGTGCACACACGTATATGGCCTTATTTCATTTCCCCCTCTAGTATGGTATATAATCAAGTTGTTTTCAGCCACTCAGACAGTGAAGGAGGCTTGATAAGATACTGGCCAGCATACAAGAAGACATCATTGTGCCACACTACCATACACTATACACTACACACACTACCACAATGTAATGTATAGACACCATCTAGGAATATATATTTTCACATTTCATTTACTCTTATAACACTTGGTACACAATGTATGTATCATCAAACATGACTGGTACAAGAAGCCATTGAGGTATCCAAATGAATATACTGGAAGTTACTTGACTACGTGTACTCAGACGTCCAAGTTGACTACTCCTAGCTCTACTACTGCCTCTAGTTCTGCGACTACGCTGACCAACAGGCCTTGAATGAGTATGAACCGAAGGAATAAGAACTCCACAAGAAGTGGCTTTGAGGAAGGGTGACAGTGAAGGGGTTGGTTGCACCATACCTAAAAAGAATAATGTCAACATAAACAAAAAGTATTGCCTCCTCGACCTAATGAATTTATATATGACGAAAGAACTGCTAAACAATTCTATCCAGAACATGCTTTACTTGCTAGCTACTTAGCTAGCAAGTAAACAAAACTCACTGGCATAGTCTTCTTCGTCACTGCTAGACTCTCCTCCGCCCAAACAGACTATCGAGCGGCACCGCTCTCGCCAGAAAATTGTCCAAAAAGTATCTCCCACCCATCGATAGCACAATTTTAGGATCAATGCTACTCTTCCCAAGTTAGGAATAGATTACTTCACCTTCCTCGCTGCTACTTTCGTCCTCTGATAGGACGTAGTCGTCCTCTTGAATCCTAGAAAGAACTTGGTCTAAAGTTAGTCTGACCATCATTTCCAACTTATGAACGGTCAGCGATTTCAATTTTACTTTACCTTAGTTACCGAACCCGTACGGCTCTTATATTCGGCACGTACGTAGAGCAAGAATTGAGCAATTTTTTTATATTCATATCTTAATTTACAACCGAACGATTGAATTTTAAATGATTTTTCACCGATAATTATGTGGTTTGGACGTATATATACGCTTATGACGGTGAGTGGGTTAAGAGTGTTATCCTTGCATGGAATTTGGGTAAACCACATGCTAAGATTAGCCTGGCAACTCGATTTAAGTGATTTTGAAGGATAGCGAGTTTTTTGGTCTGTGGATGTGGTTAACACTATGCTTAAAGTGGGTGGGGCACTTTGTTTACTGATGGTTCGTATACATACTGTCCAAAAATGGAAGACTACAAATATTCTTATATGGAGTTATGCACCATTATGTAATATGTTCAATTGGGGGCCTTTATGCTGGCAAGCACTATACACCTTTCTATGACCTCTCTAAGCTTATCTAAGTTGATTACCCTTACCTAGTTCTCCAACACCACCCGAGTCCAAAGAGGTAGAGCCAGTAGATCCCTTACCTAGTTCTCCAACACCACCCGAGTCCAAAGAGGTAGAGCCAGTAGATCCAGTAGCAACAGCCACAGAAGCAGCTGAACGATCCATGAGAGCCAACTTCTTCCTGGTCAGTCACTTGTCATAGTCACCAATGGAACTGGCCTATCTTCAGACATTTGCAATTGATTGCAAGGTAAGTGAAGGTTCACAGAAGGCGCTACCCCACCCACAGGATCCAAGAGACTCACTAACAAAGGAAGGAAACAGTAACTTTATAGTAGTATGGAGATAAACATTAAAACTTGCCTTGCGCGGCTACTGTGACAGGCTCAACAACAGCCGCCTGTAGGGATTTCTTCTTCTTGTCTTCACTCTTCTTGAATCCTTGGCCTTTCTGTTTAAAATGCTTCTCTGTTCTCTTCCCCATAACTCAACAGTGTAAAAGTTTCAAGTGAACCTTGACCTAAAAAAACTTGCTCGTCTTAGCGGTTGCGCACTACCCTCCCACCTGGCCAATTCATTGCGCGCAAACGACTGGTAAGGGTCTCCATGAAATTGGCAACATTTTGATATATAAAAACTGTATTTTGGGTAGGCGATCATCGCCGACCGCCCGATTGTAGCCAGGTATATAAGACTAGGAGAGAACCTCTTCCAATGTGAAATGAAATGAAATGAAATGGAATAATAATGCACTGTATAAAAATGGCTATATCTTCTGATGCAAGTATTCACTTGCTCTGAAACTTGAAACTCAAACTCCAGACATAATTATTATGAACCCTTTTGGGCCCATAAAAAAAAAATAGAAAAAATATGTGTTTTCAGCCCTCTTCCCCCCTTAACTCGAAATTGTACTCCCTCAATGTTTCGATTAGATGCTCAAGCCTCCTGCTGAAGGCTAGAGCATCAAGTCGAAATGTTGCCGTTTCAAGTTGATTATTGAGAATGTTATTGTAGTTGCATTACGTCAACTGTGAGTTCATTTGAGAGAATAATAATACTTGTAATGATGCAGTAATGTGAGAGAACAGTTGTATAAAATTTTAGAACACTAGAATATAGTTACAGATTGCAGTGAAAGATCAGAACAAACATGTGTACAAGCAAAGTAATAACATAATGTGGACTATAAATATTACAGGAGACAAAAAATGCAATTCATTTTATTAACCATCACACACATAACATGATGATTATGTAGTGCAAGATATGTTTGTATTCATAAATCAACATACCTACCAGACTACAGGAAGTCTAACAGACAGAACAATCAAAGTTGTAATAAAGAGATATGTCCAAAAGGTGAGGCGATGGTTCCCACAAGTGCGACCTTTTTCAGCTACAATAAGATTTGCTACAGAACCTAAAAGAGTCAATTTACCAGCAATAGTGGACACCCAAGCAAGCAGAACTCCATTCAACTGGGCAGAGTGTGTATTATCCCCACAGTCAAAATCAGAGAGCTAGTGTGAATGACTAATATGACTTTAGGGGTGATAAATACAGTGAAAAACAATACTTCCTGTATTTCAGACAAGTTCGTGTGTGGAAGAGCAGATCTAAATGTTATATCTGGAAAATCTGTGTTTTGAAATCCTTGCAGCCATAAAGCAACCCCAAAAAGATAAGAATCATTCCCCAGTCAACTTTAGATATTACATCAAAAGCATCCTTCCTGTGGGAAAAAGGTATCGAGCAGGATAGTAAATATTGAGGCACCTAATGGCACCAAGCCAAGATTGAGATTTAACTGAATCCTTGACATCTATAGGAATATTGGTAAAAAGAGGAAGACACATCAGTACTGACAAGACACAATCCGTGTCAATAACCACCATAAATTGATGTATTCTATATATGTTTTTATTCCCACTATAATTCCTATTAATTAAGTTTTTTTAACAATAGCCTAAAGCTTATTATATATGCACGCCAACCAATCTTTTTGACCACACTGTGCTAGGACAATATCAAGTTCCATATTGCCACTCCTTCTTTGATATTACCTTTTTGAAACTTTGTAGAATATATTTCAGAATTTATCACGATCATATACGATCAAAGTGCCAATATCAATGTTTCTTTCAGAATTTTGAATATGCATGTTGGAAGGGGGACAAAAAGTGATGTTATAAAGAACTGAAGGGGGACCATTCCATGAAGGTGCGTAAGTGAATTTATGGTCCTGAGATCAGGTTAGATGCTACCTTGGAATGTACCAATACAGTACATGTCCTAGGACCAAACAGGTTAACACATTAAAAACTCTGGTGTATATATAGCACTGGCTGAGGAAATCTGAAGAGGAATCTTACTGCAGCTTAATATATTAGGATATTAATAAAGATTATTCCTCGATAATCCCATTGCAAAATATTACAAATGATAATCAATTTGCAGAAAAATTACAGAAATAATTTATTTGTATATTAATATATAGAAGGAAAGAAAGAAAATATTTAATTAGCTATATAGTTGTAACTGGCTTTGTTTGTTTTATTATTATTATTAATTATTATTATTATTATTATTATTATTATTATTATTTACTTAATTTTTAATTTAATTATTATAGTATTTTAACTAATTTAATGTTTGTGGCAGACTCCATCAACACTGAAGTACTTTGTTGTATATATCCATAGTAATAATTATGTATATTTTTTGTTAATTAAGGGGGGAGAAGAGTATTTTTCCCTTTTTTTCCTTCTTTCCCCCCCCCCATCATTCTATACCTTCACTATTAAACTAGCTGCATTTCAAGTTTCAACATTTTATTGTCAATCATTCTTGAGTTATGATACTTTTTATCCTCCCATTTCATTGCACAACTCTGCGCGATGAACAAGAAGAAGCCTGAATAAACGCTGAATAAACGCTATAAGTTGGATCGTTCATAACATAATAACCGTTCATGGCCAAGACTTGAAACTTGGCTAAAATATCGCTCAGTGCTATTCCGTCATTTCCGTGCTCTCTGCGCAAAGGGGGGTATATAGGTCTGCTCCTGCGCACGCCACGTTGTTCTTTCTCAGTTCTCAACTTTGATCGAACCTCTTGTGTGATTCTAGTGCGATTCTAAAGCTATTATCATGCAGCGTCCCAGTTGTCGTCGGAAGAAGAGACCCAAAGTCTTCCCTGGGGTACGATTTGTGAAGAAGATGAGAATAGAAGCTGAAGACACGAGTGATGCTGGCTCTTCTTCACTGTCAAACCCTCCGGTTCGGACTAGTAGCGAGTCCGTGGTAGGTCCTCCCCGAATACCAGCTAGAACAGGTCACTCTGTTGTTGAGGCTGGCCTTTTGCATGCGAGCGCTGAACTTGTTGGTTTGGGGCAGGCTGCTGGGGAGCCTGTGTCAAGCATGAGGCAGATTGCTGGGGAGTCTGCTTCAACTTTGGGACAGATTGCTGCTGGTGAATCTGCTTCAAGAGTGGTGGCCTTTTGCATGCGAGCGCTGAACCTGTTGCTGCTGGGGAGCCTGTGTCAAGCATGAGGCAGATTGCTGGGGAGTCTGCTTCAACCTTGGGACAGGTTGCTGCTGGTGAATCTGCTTCAAGAGTGGGGCAGATTGCTGGAGAGTCTGCTTCTATCTTGGGGCAGATTGTTGGGGAGTCTGCATCAAGACTGGGGCACATTCGTAGGGAATCTGCTCCAATTTTGAGGCAGACTGTGGAATTTGAGGAATCTGTTTCAACCTCTGTGGAATCTGTTCCTGTTACCATGCACTCTCAGACCGCTAGTCAACGTAAATTGAAAAAGGTTGCTAGTGGGGCTGGTAAAGCCAAGCTACTCTATGAAGATTGTATGGGTACAGGCAATTGCATTGTCAGCATTAGTACCTTGTCCCACATTGCTGACTGTGAGATGTCCAACCTGCAATTCAAGGGTTAGTCTTTCTGAAGGTGTAGGTAACCGAAGAGGGTTAGTCACAATGTTGTCTTTGGACTGTAATGGGTGTAGCTGGAAGTATAACATTACTGATCCATACAGCAGTGAGGCTAAGGGTTTGAACTGCAAATCAGTGTTCGGAGCTAGGTTGATGGGAAAGGGGAGGACAGGACTTGCCACATTGTCTGCAGCTCTAAATTTGCCCCCTCCAGTGACTGGCAACTCTTACTCAGAACACACCCAGCTTATCTGTTGTGTTCTGGGTGAGAGTGTCCGTCAATGATGATGCTTGTACTTACAGTGCTGAACCCCAAACTGGAATTCATATACTCAATTTATCAATTTATCATAAAATAACTCTTTCATCAATATTTTCATGTTATTTTATTGTTGTACTTTTCAAACTGATTTATTATGAAATGTAATTTTCATGTAGTTACATCACATGATACCGTGTAACTCATTCAATTTTTGTCTGTAGTAAATACTTTTTATATATTATGAAAGCTCTTGCATTACTCCTTCTTTTCAATTGACAAATTATCAATCCAGTCATTTTCTGATGAGATATTCAGTCTGACAGCATATGACCGGATAAAAATGAAATTGGGGATGTTGGGGTGAATATAAAAAAATTTAAAAAAACTATCAATTCAAAAGAGGTATCTGTGATCACTCATAAATAGCAAGTGTTGAAGACCTGTGGTTTGGGTACAGGAGTGCATCTAAACATTTTAAAGGACCTTTGTGGTTTACCCATGTTTCGGTCCTAGTTTATTGTAACACCATTATTCTAATGTCATTGGAAAGCACCTAGAATGAGCTACATTTTGAGACCATAATCTTTTGGAAATGGATTAAGCATTCAATAGTTATGACACATTTTTTAAAAAACCCACAAAATGGTCGATTCCCCCCTTAAGTATATAATTTATAGTTTATCTTATTAATAAATTTACAAAATAATTTTCGGATTTAAAAAGTAATAACATAATATCTTATATAATATAAAAAGTAGGACCTCAAGAGTTATGGATCCCTTGGGAAACTGGGTGTTCCTTAACCGAAACGTATGTTCTTCAATAGAGCTGGGGTCAGAAAACATAATGTAGCATACAAAATCCTGATACGAGGCAGCTAGAGGCTATACTGCAGGTAAAGATTACAAAACACCAGTGATGGAACCCCCCTTTTCGGAAGTCTGGGTACGGGCCTGAGGGTGCAGTACTGATTGGGAGTGAAGAGTGGGCAGAGAAGTGATGCCTTTAAAGTGAAAAAGTCCATATTTTTCATATGCTGTGGCAGATACCATGGCAATAAGTATTGGGATCCATGTGACCCCATTCGTGAATAGAATCGCTAAGAATGTTTTTATTAACCACATATGTCGTTTGTTTTTCTCTTCTTTGACACTCTGCACTCATTTCATTTTATATGTCTGGGACTCACAACCGACAGACGGGGCTGTCCATAACAGATGAGAAAATGCAGATGAGGCTAGCTGTGTTCAGAACAAGACCTAAGTAGGTACTGATAACATGTGAGGTAAACTTACAATCTCATTGGTTATAATAAATGTGTGAATCTAGCCGCATTCTACCTTATAAGGTAATGTCAGGTTCAGAATTGCCTGCCTATTTAAAGGGAGCATACTGGAAGTAAGTTTGACAGAGCCCATGAATTTAAGTTATATAATTATCGATTCTAGATTCCTAAGAGTGAGCTCTCAACAAGTAAGTAGAGAGAGTCACTGGTGTATATATAAGGTGGTAAGATCCATCATGGTAGCTATACCTCTCAAGAAATGAATAATGATACCTAAAAAAATGTGGTTACAACTTTGGAGCTCGATAAATTAGCACATTCATTATATAAACTTGAAATATACTTGAAATATAACTCAAAAGATAGACATCTCTGTGTGCTCTCTTTTGATATTAAAACTGTTGCATAGGTACAACATTGGCAATAATTAGCTTTGCCAGCTTTGCCAACAAGTTAAAAAAATATCGGTGTTTCTGTATCTATGTACAGACCATCTAGAAGTGAAACCGTTGTGATAAACACAGTACTTGATTGAGTCCATCAATGAACAAAAGACTTAAAGATCTAATATGATTTGCCCTTACTCTACCACAGTGTTCAAACAAACATACAATATTTCATATTCTCACTCTGAATCTGCACTTACTCTTGAGAAAGGAGACAACCCTGGTTTTATGCTGAATTGCATTTGCATTCTAAAAAAAAAATTCTTGAAAAAAGTAAAGTATAAATACAACAATTGAATAATTATGTCCATAAGATATTGGTGGTGCTATAAATTATAGTAGTCAAAAAGATCAAACAATGAACCAAATCCACCAAATCCACTCCCACCCCCCCCCCCCCACCCCCCAACTACTCCCCCCCCCCAGCAACACACACACACACGCCGAAAACACAACCTATATAAAATACATGCCTCCTCAGTTCCCAGAACAGATGCAACTGACATGGACAATCTTGCAATGGATCCTCAACTCTCAAGTGCTTGTTGGGAACCTATAATGGTTTAGATCCTTGAGGAAAGTCAATGCATTTGACATGATCATAGGTTAACTGATCAGTTGATTTAGTCACAGATTGCTTGATACATTTAAAATCCATTCTAGATCATGCTAACTATTCATTTAAACATGTACTGGAATTAGTGAAACAGAAAAAGTACATTTGACACATTCCACACAAAACAATCATATCACTTTGGAAAAGTAGTGCCTAGTTAACTAGCCTTTTGTATATTATAGCAGAATCATTCAATATCAATATAAAATGCAGTGTTTCAGTGTACATTGAAGAATACACAACCAATCAAAAAGTGTTTAGACTACTACTCAGCATTTTTGCAAACTGTATAGGTGCTACTCTGTGGCTAATCAAATCCAAAATTAATTGCTGCAGCAACCATCCAAGTGTTTTGTCTAACATGCTGGAATGTTAATATTTGTAATCTGAGTGCAACATGAACCCATACTTCTAATCGATTCATTTCTTTACTCTTCAGAAACCAATTAGAATCCAATAATCCTCAAGTAACACTCAAAAGCAGTCAGTGTTTCCAATAGTGCTACGATGCTATTGCAGTGATATAAGCGTAAGGATATGGCTATTAACTATTCTTGTCTGATCGAAAACTTTAGTCTTAACTCTATTACTCCATCAGAATGGACTCCAGAAAGATCCAGCTACTATAACAGATATATTGTCGTCATTCTGAGCACCATTTTCTTTGTGATTGGAACACCATTCAATGCCTATGTCATCACAAGTATCTTAAGAAAGCACTGCTCTACTGAACCTACCATGATGCTATTGATAAGTTTAGCCACAGCTGATCTTCTGATTTGTATCCTCGTTTTACCCGTAACAATAATCATTGGAATAGCAGACGACTTTGTCTTTGGTGGTATATAGTGATCGTGTAAGATGCCAATTCTGTCAAATGGGAATCCTCTTCCACATCTTCACATTTGCCTCTGTGTACACGGTTGCTCTCATATCGGTGGATAGGTTTGTGTATATATGGAGGCCATTGCGGTATGAAAGGTACATGACAGTCAAAATTGTACGTTCACTGATTGTAGCAGTGTGGTTGCTGAGCACTGCAGTATCACTCACACCACTGTTTGGATTTGGGACTATAATTTTCAGTAAGTTTGCATTGACATGTACAATATCTTTCAGTAGGTCGGCTGATAGCACTGGGTACCTGGCACTTTTGGTGCTGGTCGGACTGGTACCTGTAATAACGCTGATCGTGACCAATGTGTGGGTGTTTTGTATAGCACTGAAATCAATACGAAGGCACTACAAAATGATGAACCAGCAAAATTATATTGACAACTTATTGCAGAGAGTCAGAGAAAAGAAAAATAAGGGACAGTTGAGGCTAATAAAAGTATTCATTGCAATTCTAGTTGCTAATACAGTGACATGGATTCCAGTTCTGGCTTCAATGATAGCAGGAACAACATTTGAGACAGACAATTATAATGCAGACATTAACATTTTATTACATCATCCACCTATCTAACTCTTCTCTCACAATCAGCAGTGCACCCCATTATAGAATCCCGCTCACTTTTGAAGATCAACCAAAAAATATCGAAGGCACTCAGAGGGATCTGTGATAAATGTTGCTGTCAGGATGAAAATGTCAGCAATCAATGTTGTGGCAAACATTGTATTTTTCTGGATATATACAGTGCAGCATTTTTGTCAAATCAAACTGAACAGACAGATATTTAAGTTTTGCAGAGGATGTAATTAAATGCAATTGGTAACTATGACATTCGAAACACTCTCTCAAACTACAGTATAGAGAAGATACACCAGACATTTACTTTTATAAATAGGCAAATATTATTTGTTAGCTTTTCTGCAACTTTTCTCGAAGATTCAAACAGATTGATCCTATACTGAATTGATCACCATTTATAACAATTTGCTGTGAGATTTTTTTATTATTGATATAAATATTGTTTTAATATGCTACAGTTTTGTATAACAATCATTAACTTTTAGGTAAGGTTCCTCTTCAGCTTTTCTCAGTTTCCGGATAGAGCAAGAAGAATTGCCCATTTTTATTGCTTGCAGGAGGAAAGTGTAATGAGGTGATGGAAGTTTAGCCAATCCAAGTATATTGCTACACCAGCTCCAAGGAAAGTATCACTACCAGCTACATAGATACTACATCATTCAATTAATGTGTTTGCCATGGATGCACAAGGTGACAACTGGAATGATACCATGTGGCTTATGTGATTGGTGGGAAATATGATCTAATTCTGTAAACATTGCTTGCAAAACAGTTATATAGCTACACAAAATAGTTAATGCACAGTTAAGAGGATGCAAATTTTTGCCCGTGTCGGGGAAATTTCATCCTTAACTAAACCTTTCTTCCTCTATAAGAAACAATTAAGAATACAGTAGTAGCCTAAGTGGATAGCTACCTCTGGGTAAAATAACCCCGTGATGCCTTGGTCTGCCAAGTCCAACGTAACCCAGTTGATCCTCTACCTAGACCGCTGATAAGGTGATCCTGGTCTTAGTTCCCTTGCTCTGGAACCCTGCTCAAGTATCTCACTCTCTCCACCTATCTGGGAGGTAAGCATATGACTTAACAAAGTAGCAAAAGCTCAGAGTGGCACCTTAGCACCCAACATACATACTTATAGATATCTGCTATCAGTTACATGATCTATATGGCCAATCGGCTTTCAGTAGAACATTCTATGAGGTTCTATTAACAATGTCCTTTGTTCTGTTTTGTGGTTGTGTAACCCATTAGGTGGTCCTGTCAGGTCAAGGAGTGGTCCTGATGGTTTCCCTGATGCCTCCTTCCTGTCAGGTCAGGGAGTGGTCCTGGTAGTTTCCCTGACACCCAGCATATGCATGTATATCATGGGTATCAAATTTAAGGTGAAGGTACAGCTGTAATCATAGTCCTTTTCGCAGACAGAACACTGAACACTGAAACTCGTATGAAAACAGAGAAAAACTATCGAACTTTTCATTACCATGTTGTTCTTCTGCACTGCTTGTAACAATTGTTAAGAAGCTAGCTAGACTCAATTTAAACTGTCTTGGCAATGTGCTGCAGATGACCCCAGAACTTGCATTTGTTTCCTGTGGTAGTGATATTAATATCATTACTGCTCCATAGGACCTTTGGCTAATACTTTAAACATCACTCAAAGCTATAAAGTTGGTGACTCTGTTAGCATGTGGAGACTTATATAAAATCCTTGTAAAGCTACTTTGATAGATTACATACTCTCAATGGGATACTCTCAATGGGAATAGGTGAAAATCAAATGGAATTTAATCTAGTATAGCGTAATGTGCACTTATACTGCACCAACATCACACTGAATTGAGGCCACTCACTGTCACAAGCGTATATATACGCAAAAAGTTGTTTATCAAATTAAAAAACCCATAAAAAATCGATCGTACCGTTCACAGACACCTTATATAGGTCAAAAATTAGCTACATTCTTCCCCTACGATCGTACCGAATATAAAGGCAATAGACTATACTGCATTGTATTGTCTGCATGTTTTTCGGTTGCAATGTAAAAAAAAAAAAAAAAAAAAAAATAGAACTAGGGTAGTAATATTGAAAAGTCGGACCCATTCAGAATTTCAAATCGTGTAGAAGATGGCCGTTCGACTGTCCTTGGATAAAGTTATTTCTCAGGTTTTAGGGCGACGATTTTGGACTTTCTGAGGATGAAAGCAGTGATCAAGAAGGCGATGGCATCTCATCCTACCTTGGCCAGAGCCGTGTTGACCGTGAAGCTCTGCTATGGCTTGGCAGAATAGTTGCTGATGACCTACCTTCAAGGAAGCTTAGCGCTTTCACTCGAGGTGACGATCTAGATGGAGATGAGAATACCAGCGATGAAGAAGGTATTTACAGTCAGTTTAGCTACAGTTTAGCTATGGCTAGTTTTGTTGTTAGCAAAGCAGAGCATGGACTCTTTAGTTTCCTTGTTGCGCGATAAAATTATTTGAGGCCAATTTCTTTTATCCCCTTCAGGTTTGAAGCATGAAGCTATGGATTGGGCAGCTGACAGAGCTTCATCAACTCTGACACAATCTATTGTTGCTAGCCCTCCTATTGCTGTGACGGCTGCTTAATCATCTTCTCCATTGTTCCTACCAGTATATCTGCAACTGTATTGTGTAACCTCTGCATCAGGTTCTATGACTTATGTGACGTATGTGACGTCTGTAGTCACACTCCTATACTATTTCCATCATCATCATTGTCTGTTCCATCGTCATGCCCTCCTTTATTTTTAACCTCGCACTCTGTGTCCTCTTCTAGTGAAGTATGCACTCCTTCACGACCAGTTGTTCAGCTTACTCATAGCACTAGGAGTGTTCGTCATGCTCGAGTTTGTCAGAGTAGTGGTAGTGAAATAGCTTCTAGTGCTTCAAGTTCTGCTCTGCCTTTAGCTAGTCCTCTCTTTCTTTCTGGAACTTCACCTACCAGCATTTCTTTAGCTCAGTCTCTTGCTTCTTCTACCGTTTCCTCAGCTAGTACCTTTGATAGTCCCTCCTCTAATTCTCCAGAAGAGGGTGTTTGCGTATATGGTTGAGGCATGCATTCTGGCTCATGTCCGCAGAGCAGATCACCTTGCCAGTGGTTACAGGAAGAGAGATTTTTTTACCTTCCGGTTGCTAAGGAACTAGTGGTATGCTTCTGCTCACGTCAGCGTGCTGGCTGCCCTCGCTCAGTTCATAACGAGCGTCTAGACCGGCTGAACACCACGCTTGGGCATTGTTCAGCACTAACTGAAAAACAGCAGAGGTGTGTTGTCTGTGTAGCAGTTGGAAACATGTCAGGAATCTCAAACCGCCATGAGACCACTTATTTGCCGTCACTGCAAAGTACCACTGTGTGTCACAAAGGGACTGTTTTTTTCAAGTACCACTCCATGGTAGACTTCACCAAGTAGTTTCCTAGTTTTTGCTTCACTTTTTTAAAATTTTACTTTCTATGGTATTTCCATTTTTCTCTCTGTTCTATGTGTGTGCTAGATGGCTGTTGTTTTGTATATGCATGTTTTTTGTTGCTATTTTTGTCCTGTTATGGGAAGATGAACAGGGAAGATGTAATAAATAATTGTTCATACAACACCAACTTGATAACAATATTTTCATCAGAAAATAAATATTAAAAAATAAAAAATATATATTATGCAAGTTATGTGAATACAATGAGTGTGTACAATGAGTGTGTGCATGTATATATATATATAATCGTATGTTGCATTGTCTAGCATAGTCAGCTTTCATTAGGCTGTAATACATAATGATATTCATCATTTGTGGTCGTTGCTTAGCAACCTAAAATTGACCACAGTGATTGTCGACACCAATGCTATCCCATCAACCATGGTTGCTAGGGACTTTAGTGCATTCCTGATTTAATATTGATTTTTATTTGCACCCGAGTCCAATTAAAAAAAAATGCTGCCTAAACCTGACGGTGAATGGGTTAATATTCGTAACTTGAGGATGCACACTGGATCAACATCACATTCATATTGATGCAGATTAAAGTAGAGAACATGAGACTGGGTTGAGGCTGAGAGTACATAATCAACCAACATCACCCTGGATGGAGGCAATTTGGAGTAGTAGTGTAAATGATGGGACGTGAGTATGGGACACATTTTATATAATATGACATACTCATAGTTTCCAACCATCCTGAGAATCCAGGAGAATCCTTGATTTATGGTCCAGTCCTAGATGAAAAGCTCTTTAATTAACTTTCCAGTGAACTGCATTGTGAAATAATCACAATAATTGTGGCCTGTCAGATCAGCTAACAACCAACCACAAATGCAACACAGTGTGTTGCAGCTGATCTCAAGCTTAGTCAGTTCTTGCTGTTTAAATCAATTTTAATGGCTGAGTCATCTTCTCCCACTCCATGAAGTCATGCTCCTCCAGCTAAAAAGCCAAGGAGAGTCTGTAGCCATGATAAGTGGATTGGGAAAGTCATAGGAATAGGATTGTGGAACAAAGTTCGGTTTAACAAAATTAAGTTACACGATGAATAACGCTTTTATTCTTGCTACCTATATAGTAGTCGCCTTTGCTAGATGCATTCTGTGCCCATCTCATTCCAGTGTAGCATATGGAGGTATAAATCATGTGACTACCCATGGGATGGCAAACAGCACTGGGAAGCAGCGAAGAACAGCACTGCTTGTAGTTCTGTGGCTACAATCTTTAACTAGCATACGACAAACACTTTAACAAAGGTTGAAACCTGATTTTCAATATTTGTAGCTAAACATAGTTTAGTCTTTCTTACCAATAATCATGCTAAATAACTCTTCTCCCATTAGTTATAGGAGTCTGAAATAACTAGAAAGTTGCATTGTGGGCATATAAAGTACCACCACAATTGTCAATGAAGCATTAACACCTCATTTCCTTTTTTTAACCACAAACAACATGGCTACACATTCTCCATCATGATGGCTGATTCTAATGAGAGGACTGATAAATATACTACCTTCTGGTGTGCTAGGGGATAGCTGGAGCATTTTTTTGTTGATATACCAATATACCAAACACTTGTACAGCACCTAATCTTTTTACTGCCTTAAAGCTTAAAATGGTTTAAATTTCTCAAGTGCTCTAGTGTATCAGATACTACAAACATTATGAAGGGGGAAAGGTTTGGTGTATCACAAATAAGCTTCCTTTACTGAATTACTTTGGCCAGTTGGACAGTGCTTACTGCTAAGGCAGGTGTTTTTACAGATCAATTATTAATTGACTATTTCTTCTGTAGTAAAAGGAAGCAGGACTGGTAGAATCAGTGGTGATTGCTGCATGCTGGTAAACCGGGTGTAATCCATAAGCTCTGTCCAACTAGTGGCTGAGCCTTCTATAATATGTGGGACGTTTCCTGTCTTAACATGACAGCTTAAAGGCTCTCTCACAACGAGCAGACATCTCAAGTTATTGAAAGGCTTGAAAATTCTCTCACTCTACCTATGCTTCTGTTGCTTTCCTTTGTTATCCCTTCTATGGAAAAGTTCAACTGGATATTACAAGAGCCTACCAAAAATATATCCCATCAGCTCTTGAATGCAATAAGCAATTCATCTACATTGTATGTAGCTAAAGCATGATGTGATTCTTGCAGCTGCTTATAAACTTCAAGATCTTAGCTTGGAACCTGACAAGCCAATCACGGATGAGAACCTTAGAGTAGGAAACTCCATTTGGCTTGTCTACATGACCTTGAAGACAAAATATCAAGCCATATTTAAGGCTGAAAGGAAGCTTTTATGTGAACAATGGATGTAAGCAAAGAGTCAAATGCTGTCCTTTAGTGGAGAGTCAACAAGCTGAAAGGCTGTTTAAAAAAGCATCAAATTCATTACTAAATCAGAGCTTTTGAAGAGAGTGATGAGTAACTACCAGGGACACATAATTTTTAGAATATTGTACCATGGATTAATACATAGGTACTTGCTGTGACATGACTCTAGGAAGAAAGATTTTGGAAGGAATAATAGAAAATCATCCTGTTCAATAAGGCACTATGAACTAGTTCCAGAACATGCAAAGTTATCAGGTACACTGACTCAGCTATCTTTCAAATTTAGCTTCACTGGATAGGATATGCTGTAAGTATTCAGCTTTGGCTACCATTCTTCACCTCCAGGATTAGGCTTTATCACGCAAATATAATAAACAATATTAACAATAATGGGACAAAAATCTATGATTAAAGCTGACACCATAATTATACCACCTCATCCAGGTCTTTACTGCTGATTCTGGTAACTAGACAACTACACTTATGATGAAGCACTGTTGAGATTCTCATGTGAACACTCAATTTATTAAGGCTCTTATCAGCCATCCAGGCACTTTATCAGGAGAGGAGTGGACTGGGTGAGAGAAAAGGTCACCATCACCACCGCCAATTCCATGAGATGGCTGTTAGAGAACATCGATGCATCAGGGAGTATGGTAGCACCTCCTGTATATTGATTTGACTCCTCCTTTAAAATAGCTGATGCCAAACAAAAAAGTTAATATTGGTCTAACAATATTGTTTGTATTCTAAATGGTGCTGTCGGCCAATTTTACCTCCAAAAGGTTTCTACAATAACATTTTCTAAGTTAATAAATTGACTGCCCAAAGTTCATCATCAGATCTATATATGCAACTACCTTTTCTGACATGTATCTTGCATAACATATGTACATGATATCTCCAAATTCTCCACTGCAACACAAACCCGGCAAAGGATTGATAATCCATTATTTATTGGGCAAATTTGTTCCTGGCTGAGTGATTAAACTGCTATTCATCCCTTTTCACTGCAAAGTAGCTGCTTAGAAGTTTGCTCTAGTGATATTAATTTATAGCACAAACCTTCAACAAACCAAGTTGCTACTATCACCCATACAACTAAGTTAATATGCATATGTGTGTCTTTAGGGTATACATATATACCAATGTGTGTTGTTCTTTTTTTAATCTATACATTTAATAATCTGTGAATGATTTCGAATGATGTATCTTATTTCTGTTCTCTTTGCTGATATAACCATTTTCTTCTTGTTTATGTATCTCTCTGGAAGCCTGCTACAAGTATTTATTTAGGATAACTTCATAACTATATTAAAAGGTCTTCAAATAGTTTGTGGGTATGATGGATAAAACAAGTCAAAATCGATTCTTCTGTATCTATGCACTAGTGAAATGGTTGTGATTATCACAGTTCCTGATGGAATTCACTAATGGAAAACAAAAGCCTTGAAATCTAGCCTTGCTATAATTATATATATATGTAACTATTAGTGTTCAGACAAACCAACATATTCTCACTCTGAATCTGTACTTGGTCTTGTGTGGCAATCCTAGATGGATATATTTTCTTAATTTTATGCAGAACTGTCAAAAACCTTATAAGTTATTAACAATTGAATAATTATTTGCTAAATCACCTTAAGATTATAATGTTATTATGTCAACTTAGAGGTCATTGAGAATTGAATATGTGTAGCTATATGGTAGTCCATAACATCAAACAATCAACCAAATACACCAAATCCACCACACACACCCACACCAAAATATGTCATACATATAATACACCCCTTTATTTCCCCCAATTCCTGAACAGAAACAATCTCTCTGTACAGCCATAGGAAATCCTCAGATGCAACAGATCCTTACCTCTCAAGTGTATGTTGAAATATATGGTTTATTGATGTAAAGTCAATGATTTTCACCTGATCACAGGTTAATTGATTTAATCTTTTTACATTTCAAATCCATTCAAGGTCATGTTAAACTATCTTGTAAATACGTCAAGAAAATATTGAATCAGACAAACGATCTTAACACATTCCACACAAAACAATTATCTTCTCTTAGAAGCCTATTGCCTAGTTTTTTTAATAGCTGGAGCATTATTCTTGTTTCAATATCAATATATAAGGCAGAGTTGCAGTGTATGTCAGAGGGCCACTCACAGGACCTACCTAAAGAAGAGCAACTTACATTCGAACGGTAGACATTAAATAATAAGAGTGAGATTGATGAATGTAATGAGAATGAGGAATGTGTGTACAAAGATCAAGTACCACATACAAAGATCAAGGTCCACTATCCACAGGATGTCTAGACAGTGAGAGTACTATGGGACCAGCTGGCAAAGAAGTTGTCAACAGGAACTCTGAGGTTTCTTCCGAATAATGAAACACCTCATGACCAGCTGTGACGAAACAGCCTGCAAATATAAAAAGAACAGAACTGTTATTAATGTTAGAATAGGTTGTATAGCAAGTGAACTTGAGTTATTGACATTGTTGTAATTTTGTAAAAGGCGGCACACCTCATTTGTGCCAAGTATCACTGATCTATTTCTCACTGAACTAGCTAAAGCTAGTCCCTTGCAGTCAAGGAACTGCAGGGAGGGTTAAACCAGTCACTAGAGTAGAGTGACTGAGTTCTGTCCAAGAAGGGTTGCTAGTAGGCAGACTAGTATCAGCAGGCTTGGACGAGAGAGCCATCTCTACACAGCTTGCATAGCTAAGAAGCTGAGTTGGTGTGGGAGTAAGCAGCTCACAGTGGTGGCAGCGGTGGGATTCTCAGAGAAGGAGTCTCCCAGACAAACATTCAACAGGAGTGTTTTGTTGTGCTTGAGTAGCTGACAAGGAGTTAGCTAGTACTAAATTGATTGGTTTCAGGCATTGTTCTCTGAAGGAGAAAGTGCTAGCTTCTCTAGGGTGGAACTAGAAGCTGAAAAGAGAGCTACTGAGTGTTCAGACCTAGTCGACACAGTGTTGCAATTTTTTGTTTTTGTTGATTTTTGTAATCAACTAGAGGAGCACGGTTCAGGCGGCAAGCCTAGGGAACCTGAAAACCCTCTCCTACCAAGCTAGGTTGCAATTAATTTGGTGTAGTGTGCATATTACAATTGACTAAAACCTTGTTTTATCATATTTTTCCATTCTTCTCAGTCTTAGTGTGTCAATTACTCAGATGACCTTCCGATCTCAACCAGGAGAAAACCGACAACTACGGAGTGGAAGTCTCTTCCAAACTCCGGGGGACATGGAGCATATGCCCGCAGAACTCGAAGATGCCTCTGACGCTCCCATGTCTCGAACTGCAGTGATGACAGGATTCATCCAAGCCGAGGAGAGACGAGCCCAGTGAGCAGAAGAAGAAAGACAACAGGCCATGGAGCAGCGTGCTCTGGACAGGAAAATGGATGAGGAACAACGACTTCGGGACCGACAACAGGCGACTGAGCAACAGGAGAGATGGTTCTGAGCCCTGATGGCGGTCATCGCACCACAACCACTGGTTCCACCAGTGGCACCTCCTCCCAGATTGACCCTTCAAAAATTCGTAGAGGAAGTGGACGATATGAACGCCTATCTAGAAACGTTTGAAGCAACCGCCACAGTGGGAGCCTGGCCAGCACACCAATGGAGTATCTACCTGAGAAGCTCCCTATCTGGTCGAGGACTCGTAGCAGTTTCGTCACTATCAGCCGCAGACCAAGCTGACTACGTTACAGTACGAAGAACTCTACTACACACCTACCAGGAGTCGTACCGCCGGTAAGCGTTTGAACAGCCATTCACCACGAACAATCCAGAACTATGGTTTAGACATATAAACAAGCGTTCACTCAGTGGGTGGACTCCACTGGCAAAACAGCGTTCGATGCCGAACTTGCTCTCAAAAGATTACCACAATATATCGGTGATGAAAGGGAGACAGAGGGAGAGACGCCGGAGACGGAGATAGAGACGACCTCTTCGGAGCTGCTAACGGCAGGGAGTGAAACGACCCCTCCTGAGACGATTACAATGACAGACGAGACCTCTGGTGACACAGCGGAACCACTAGATGGCATCCTCTCAAGAGAAGAACTGAGCTCCGCTCAGAGGTATGATGCAAGTTTAAAATGGGTACGAGAAAAAGCGAAAAAGAGCAGTGACCCTTATTATTGGAAAGAGGGGGTTTTAATGCGGAAACCTTACCATGCATTAGGCAAAGACCTAGTGGTGATACCAAGGGTAGCACGGGACAAAGTACTTAGCATGGCTCACAACACCCCCATAGCAGGTCAGTATGCACATGAGAGAACTCTCCAGGCTATTAGAGCTCGCATGGATTGGCCGGGAATCACTAAAGATGTTAAAGAGATGTGTACCTCTTGTCCCATCTGCCAGAAGGCTGGCCCTGCAGTCATAGCTAAGGCCCCCTTACATCCCTTGCCAGTGATGAAAGCCCCCTTTGCGAGAATAGCCATGGATGTATTTGGCCCCCTAACCAGAACCAAGGATGGCAATAAGTACATTTTAGTCCTGATGGATTACCTCACAAAATGGCCGGAAGCCTATGCCCTCAGGAATGTGACCACAGAAACTGTGGTTAAATGCTTAGTGGATGTTACTGCACGAATTGGGGTCCCCGAAGAGTTGTTAACGGACAATGGGTCAAATTTCATGTCTAAAGTCATGAGAATATTGCAGACTAACCGGCATCAAACAGATCAGGACCTCCCCATACCACCCCCAAACGGATGGTATGGTGGAGCGTTTTAACGCCACCCTGAAGAGGTTACTACGGAAACTCACACAGAACCCGAAAGTAGAATGGGACCATTGCCTGCCCTATATATTGTGGTCCTACCGTGGCACAGTCCACAAGACCACTGGGTTTACCCCTGTTTGGTAGGCAAATGAGAATGCCCCTCGAAAGGTACTGACAGGGAAAGGAGGAACTGAATGAGGGCAGCATGACTGAGTATGTGGCTACCTTAAAAGCCAATATAGAAGTTGTAAGAGACTTAGCATTCGAAAGAGAGAACACTGAAAAAGAAAAGCAAAAAAAATACCATGACCAAGGTGCCAAAGAAAGATCCTTTGTGGTTGGGGATTTTGTCTTAGTATTTAGACCAATGAAACAGAACAAACTAAACAACCAATGGCAGGGACCTTTTCCCATATCCCAGAAATTGACAGATGTTACCTACAAAGTTGACCTGGGTGGTAGTGTGAAAAGGTATCGGACCTTTCATGTAAATTGCATGAAGAAGTGGACCTCCCCAGCGGCTGCTGTCTTCATAGCTGGCGAAGTTGACCCCGAGGACTTAGAAGAACAACCCTCACAGGCCCTATCAGTATCCCATCAACAAGAACTAGCAAGGTTTAAAGAGAAGTATCAGGAGGTCCTACAGGATAAGCCTGGTAGAACTGCCTTAGTACAGCATGCAATCCCAACAAAAGATGTGGCACCTATCAGGTTACCCCCTTACCAGTTGGCCCACCATTCCCAGGAGATACTAAGGGAAGAGATCAAAACCCTTCTAGACCAAAACATCGTAAGGGCCTCACGCAGCCCGTGGGTGGCGCCCATAGTGCTAGTGAAGAAAAAAGACGGTAACCAACGAATGTGTGTTGATTATCGGAAACTAAATAGTGTCACCATTAACGACCCATACCCATTGCCCAATATTGAAGAGCTCATTGCAGATATTGGCCCCTCCAAGTCTATTACCACCTTAGACTTGTCGAAGGGGTACTATCAAGTCCCAGTCACCCCCAAAGATAGAGAGAAGACGGCGTTCGTCACTCCGTATGGCAAATACGAGTTTTTAACTATGCCTTTCAGTCTGATTTCAGCACCATCGACGTTCCAAAGGCTGATGGACGAAGTTCTAAATGGGTTACATACATTTGCCGTGGCTTACTTAGACGACATTCTCATTCACAGCCCAACATGGGAAGATCACATGAACCATTTGGACGTAGTATTCAATAGGCTCCAAGAGGCTGGATTAATTAAGTGTTAAACAGAGAAAATGTACATTTGCAAGTAACAGCTGTGTGTACTTGGGACATGTTGTGGGTAGTGGGAGAGTACAAGCTATGGAATGCAAAGTGTCAGCAGTTAAAAATTTCCAAATACCACAAACAAAGAGGGATGTCCGATCCTTCCTTGGGTTATGTGGCTACTATAGGAAATTCATACCAGGATTTGCTACTTTAGCCACACCCATGTCGAACCTGACCCATAAGATCATGCCCAAAAAGGTTGTATGGACAAACATTTGTAACCAGTCCTTTTTAAGTTTGAAGGAGGCTTTGACTCAAGCCCCGTACTCATGACTCCAGATTGGTCTAGACCTTTCATACTTCAAACGGATGCATCAGCATCCGGGTTGGGGTATGTGCTGAGCCAAATCAATAGCAAAGGGGAGGAACACCCAATCGCGTATGCTTCCAAAAAACTCCTCCCGAGTGAACGAAACTACTCAGCCATCAAGCGCGAGGCTCTGGCAATTGTGAAGGCGGTTAAACATTTCCGAACGTACTTAGAAGGTACCACATTCACGATTCAGACCGACCATAACCCTCTCACACACTTAGGCAATCTAAAGGACAGCCATGGAAGGCTGGCCCGGTGGGCCCTGGCTCTCCAGCCTTACAGCTTTACGATTGTACACCGACGTGGAGCTGCCAATGCCAATGCAGATGGCCTATCAAGAGACATTCGAACAGTTGACATTAAATAATAAGAGTGAGATTGATGAATGTAATGAGAATGAGGAATGTGTGTACAAAGATCAAGGACCACTAGCTGGCAAAGAAGTTGTCAACAGGAACTCTGAGGTTTCTTCGGAATAATGAAACACCTCATGACCAGCTGTGACGAAACAGCCTGCAAATATAAAAAGAACAGAACTGTTATTAATGTTAGAATAGGTTGTATAGCAAGTGAACTTGAGTTATTGACATTGTTGTAATTTTGTAAAAGGCGGCACATCTCATTTGTGCCAAGTATCACTGATCTATTTCTCACTGAACTAGCTAAAGCTAGTCCCTTGCAGTCAAGGAACTGCAGGGAGGGTTAAACCAGTCACTAGAGTAGAGTGACTGAGTTCTGTCCAAGAAGGGTTGCTAGTAGGAAGACTAGTATCAGCAGGCTTGGACGAGAGAGCCATCTCTACACAGCTTGCATAGCTAAGAAGATGAGCTGGTGTGGGAGTAAGCAGCTCACAGTGTACAATGAAGAATACTTGAGCAATCCAGAAGTGTTTAGACTTCCCTTGCACATTGCTACTCAGCACTTGTGCTAACTATATAAGTACTACTCTGAGGGTGTCCTTGTCATAAATTAATTGCTGCAACCATCCAAGTGTTTTGTTTAACATTCTGGAATGTCAATATCTGTAAACTGAGTGCAACATGAACCCATACTTCTCATTTGTTTACTCTTCAGGAAACCGTCAGAATCCCAATATCAAATTAGTACTGTGAATATGGTGTACAACTTACTCCTTGGGAAGCCACAGTAGACCTTAATATAGACAAACAAATTCGTGCAATGCTCAAAATCAGTCAGTGTTTCCAATAGTGCTATGATATTAGAGTAGCAAAGGAGAGATATGGGTCTTGACTATACTTGTTTGATCGAAAATATTAGTCATAACTCCACTACTCCAACTGAATGGATCCCAGAAAGAAGCAAGTTCTATAACAGATATATTGTCATCATTGTGAGCATCATTTTCTTTGTGATTGGAGCACCATTCAATGCCTTTGTCATCATCAGTATCTTCAGAAAGCACCGCTTTACTGAACCCACTATGATGCTACTGCTAAGTCTAGCCACATCTGATCTTCTGATTTGTATCCTCGTTTTACCAGTAACAATAATCATTGGAATAGCAGACGACTTTGTCTTCGGTGGAAGTGATTATGTAAGATGCCAATTCTGTCAAATGGCAATCCTCTTCCACATCTTCACATTTGCCTCGGTGAACACAGTTGCTCTCATATCAGTGGATAGGTTTGTGTATATATGGAGGCCATTGCGGTACGAAAGGTACATGACAGTCAAAATTGTACGTTCACTGATTGTAGCAGTGTGGTTGCTGAGCACTGCAGTATCACTCACACCACTGTTTGGATTTGGGACTATATTTTTTAGTGAGTTTGCATTGACATGTTCTTTATCTTTCAGTATATTGGCTGATAGCACTGGGTATCTGGTTCTTTTGGTGCTAGCAGGACTGATGCCTGTAATAACACTGATCGTGACCAATGTGTGGGTGTTTTGTATAGCACTGAAATCAATGCAAAGGCACTACAAAATGATGAATCAGCAAAAATATGTCGACAACTTATTGCAGCGAGTCAGAAAAGAGAAAAGCAAAGGGCAGTTGAGGTTAATAAAAGTATTTATTGCGATTCTGGTTACCGATGTAATCACATTGATTCCAGTGCTAGGTTTAATGATAGCAAGCACAATATTTGAGACAAGAAGTTTAAATTCAGACATTATCATTTTTATTACATCATTCAGCTATCTAACTCTTCTCTCACAATCAGTGCTGCACCCTATCATAGAATCCCGCTTACTTTTGAGCGTCGACCAAAAAATATCGAATGTACTCGGAGGTATCTGTGGTTGGTGTTGCTGTCAGGATGAAAATGTCAGCAATCAATGTTGTGGCAAACATTGTATTATTCTGGATATGTGCAGTGCAGCTTTTTTGCAGGAACCTGAACAGTCAGCCAATCCTTCCACTTAACATAATAAAATATGGAATGCTTTGCATATAATGTAATTTGACTTATTAGGTATATACCATGATGATGTACACCAGACTTTACTTTAAATGGGAAAATATTACTTGTTTTTTCCCCTGCAACTAAGATTAAAATGGCTTTATTGAATTGATCATCATTTATAACATTTTACTGTGACTTTTATTGAGGAATAATCATTATTACTATCAAATATTGTTAATAGACTGCAATCAATCATTGACGTTGAGGTACGATTCCTCTTCAGCTTTCATCAGCCAAATGGTTTCCTGATAGAGCAGGATCAGCCAGGAAGAGAGTGCCCAAAACTGTTTATAGGCCGGCTTTTTTCCGCTTTTCTATTTGAAGGCAGGAGAAAACAGTGGTCAAAATTTAAGAGCAGACTAAAATGTAACTGCACTACCAGCTACCTTGGTTCATTACTCAATTAGTGTTCTTTGCCATGGATGCACAAGGTGATTGGTGGGAAATATGACCCAGTTCCAAAAACAATACTTGCAAAAGAGTCAGCATACCGTATTCACTCGAATATAAGTCGCGACTTGTATTTATTTCAGCCAAATCAAGTTGCGATATTGAAGCAATGCGCTTGCACAGTGCCAAGCCAGTCTTGCGCTATTGTGCTGACGCATTTTTTGGTGCGTCATTGTGGCTGTGATTATTTAAAAAATTGAGCTAGGCTGGCAAGAGTTCCTAATCGCTATCGTAATCTACAATGAGTTCGTTATGTTCATTCTGTTCTTCATCCTCTTCATCCAAGGAAGCAAATGGATCTTCTCCATCGCTGTCACTTGCTTCAGCTGGCGCTTGTTTAATGGCTGGGATAGCTAAAGCTGCTACTATCGACTTTGAGGCAGTGAATTTCTCCATCTTCAGACCCGTCCACCTTCACAGTGATGCCACAAGCACGGAATGATTTCTTGACCAACTCGGCAGACAAGCTAATGATAAACGACTGTGCATGTGCAAGAGCGGTGGTGTAATTAACTTGGTGTGCTACATTTGGAGTGTGGCTTTCAGAGCAACTTCTATTCAGTGTGCGACTTATATTCGAGTGAATACGGTAGTTAACAAGAATGTGGGTTGGAGCTTAACCCAGCATAAGCATATAGCTAAATCAAGTATGAAGACTTATTTAATGAGGTAAAAGATTAGCTGTGATCAGAGACAGTTTCACAAACTGTACACAGAAACTCATAGATGAACAGTAGAGCTTGTCATGACCATGCACTTGTAGTTCTGCACTGCTGGTCACGATTGTTAAGTTGTAGCGAGCTTAGCTACAAACAAATCAAGACAGTTGATTGTTGCTTTTACAAAGATACATTTTAGAATCACGTGACATGGTAAAGGATCGACACGCATACCAATACACCAATAACAATGTTAATAACGTTCTGATATGTTGTGCGCTACAAGGGCCCCCCCTAGTGAGGGAGACCGGAACGACCAAGGCCTACAGGTAGCGGGCAGGTATCATGATATGTCTGCCTGAGCGAGAGTGCACTGTAGGCTGTGGCGCAGCTGCTGTTGGTGGAGACGGAGCTGCTTGTATTAGATGTGGAGTAGTGGCAGGCTGAGAATGAACCGGGGCAGGTCGGATGTCAACTGGATTGCTATAAGCAATCTTCAATCTGTCGATGGAGACAGAGTCATGGCGGCCGTTTATGTCCAGCACGTAGAATTTGTCGGAGCCTCGAGGATCTTGAATGGGCCATCGTAGGGTCGCTGAAGTGGACTGCGGTGAGCGTCATGACGAACATACACATAACCGGTAGACGCCAGGTTGTCAGGCTTGTAGGCTGAGCGACTGCCATGGAACTCATGTGCGGGTGGAAGGGCGGTGTGCATGTAGTCCTGGAGTTGGCGGAGAAACTCAGAGGACACCTGCATGTCTCGTGGCTCGTGAGGAAGGAATTCCCCAGGGATGCGGAGGGAAGTACCATACACAAGTTCGGAGGCGGAGCAGTCTGATCCTTCTCTCCAGGCTGTCCTGATGCCGAGGAGCACGAGCGGCAGTTCATCCATCCAACGTGGGCCTTGTAGCCAAGCCTTGAGAGATCCCTTCAACTGGCGGTGAAAACGCTCAACGAGCCCATTAGCTTGCGGGTTATAGGCTGTTGTGTTAGAGGCTGATATCCCGAGCAGGCGGTTGAGTTCAGACCACAAGTGGCTGGTGAATTGAGGGCCACGGTCGGAGGTGATGTCGTCAGGCACTCCAAAGCGGGAGATCCAGTGACGGATGAGGGCTTTTGCACAGGTAACAGTGGTGGAGTCAGGTAGTGGAACGGCTTCGGGCCACCGTGTAAAGCGGTCGATGATGGTGAAGAAGTACTTCATGCCCTCGGACTCCTCAAGGGGTCCCACCAGATCTACATGGAGACTGCCGAAGCGACGGTCAGGAGGTGGACGCTCAGTGAGAGGCGCATGGACATGGCGGTGGATCTTCGACGCTTGGCAGGGGTGACATTCTCGGCACCACTTGCGGACATCACGTTTCAGTCCGTGCCACACGAAGCGCGAGGCAATGGCATGTTGCGTCGGGCGGCAGCCGGCGTGGGCAAGGCCGTGAATGGCATCAAAGACTTTCCTTGTCCACTCGCGAGGTACCACTGGTCGAGGTTTACCCATGGAGATGTCGCAGAGTATAGTGCAATTGTCAAACTGAACGTCGTCGAAGCGGAGGCCAGTGATGGAGGTTTTGTAGGCAGTGATTTAATCTGAAGTGGCTTGATCAGCGGCCAGCTGCTGGTAGTCAATGGTGGGGAGTGAGATGGCGGAAATGTCGGGACAGGAGAGCGCGTCGGCAACGACATTGTCCTTTCCACTGACATGTTGCACGTTGGTGGAGAACTCGATGATGAAAGACATGTGGCGAGTCTGACGGGGCGATCGCTCGGTAGCACTGGCAAAGGCGAAAGTGAGGGGTTTATGGTCCGTGAATATGGTGAACTGGCGACCCTCGATATGGTGGCGAAAGTGTTTGATTGCGAGGAAGATGGCCAAAAGCTCGCGGTCAAAAGCACTGTACTTCCTCTCTGCATTGGAGAGCTTCCTGGAGAAGAAAGCAACAGGACACCAGATGCTATCGAGCAGCTGCTCAAGCTGACCACCTACTGCCCTGTCTGAAGCGTCCACCGTAATGCTGGTCTTGGCACTCGAGTGTGGGTGATGGAGTAGGGTGGCCGACACCAGGGCCGCTTTGGCTGCGAGGAAGGCTGACTGACACTCTGGTGTCCACTCTATTGCCTGCCCTTTGACCTTAGTGGCGTTATGGAGTGGATGGAGTTTGTCGGCTAACCTCGGCATGAAGCGGTGGTAGTAGTTGATCATGCCGAGGAAGCATTGTAGGCTGACCTTGCTGGTGGGCACGGGGAAGTCGCTCACTGCATCGACCCTGGACTCAAGGGGCATGATGCCAGAGTTGGTCACCCGGTGGCCGAGGTAGGTGAGTTCACTGACGCCAAAGACACTCTTCTTTCGGTTAACGACCATTCCATTGTCAGAGAGGAGGCGGAAGACCTGACAGAGGTGTGCTTTGTGCTCTTGCTCGGTGTGGCTGGCGATGAGGATGTCGTCCAGGTACACAAAGACGAAGTCGATGTTGCGGAGGATGCCATCCATTAGCCTCTGGAATGCCTGGGCAGCGTTCTTGAGGCCAAAGGGCATGCGGAGGAATTCCCAGAGCCCGAAGGGAGTGATGACAGCTGTCTTTGGTATATCTGCCAATGCAACAGGGATCTGGTGGTAACCGCGCACCAGGTCCACTTTGGAAAAGATCGTCTTGCCCGCCAGACTGCCGTTGAAATCTTGTATGTGGGGCAAGGGGTACCTGTCATCCACAGTGGCATTGTTGAGGCGTCGAAAGTCACCGCAAGGTCTCCAGCCACCACCTGGTTTTGGGACGATGTGAAGCGGCGAGGCCCAGGGAGAGTTGGAGCGTCTGATGATGCCCATCCTTTCCATCTCCGAAAACTCTGCTTTGGCCACCTCCAGTTTCTCCTGTTTGAGACGACGAGCACGAGCATGAAGGGGGGGGGCCGTCGGTGGAGATGTAATGCTCCACACCATGCTTATTTGAGTCCGTGGACTTGAAACGGGGGATGAGCAGCTCAGGAAACTCGTCTATGACGGTGTCGAAGGAGTGAATGCGGGCAATGCGGGTGGCAAATTGGGCCTCAATCTGTCGAAACCACACCTCCGGCCGTGTGGTCCAGAATGGTGGCAGCTTGATGGAAACAGATGAGATGGCGGCAGGTGCTGCAGCAGGGGTAGCTGGGAGAAGCGCTTGAAGGGCCTGGGCGATGGCCTGAACGTCCTCAATTTCGAGAGGCATCGTGTGGAGTTGGACGAGACGAGAGGGAAGAATGTCCGTAGAAAGTCTCTAGAATTCCGAAAGCGCTTGAGTCTACCACTTGCTGTGGGTCTTTAGCGTGACTGAAGGACGATGTCTGCGCGCTGATTGACGTCGGGGTCACCAATTGTAGCGAGCTTAGCTACAAACAAATCAAGACAGTTGATTGTTGCTTTTACAAAGATACATTTTAGAATCACGTGACATGGTAAAGGATCGACACGCATACCAATACACCAATAACAATGTTAATAACGTTCTGATATGTTGTGCGCCACAAAGTAACTAGACTGAATTTTAACTATCTTGCTATGTGCTTCAGTTGACCACAGAATGCCTTGCTTTTGCTTTGTGTGGAAGTGATATAGACTACTGCTCCGTAGGACATTTATTTTCAACGTTACTCAAAGCTATAAAGTTAGTGATGGTGCTAGCATGACAGGACACATAAATTAGTTTTCCTTGTAAAGCTACTTTGATAGATTACAAATGCTCTATAGGTGTGTGTGTGAAGATCATACTGAATTTAATCTAGTATTGCTCAATGGATTCAGATACTGCACCAATATCACACTGAATTGAGACATTTTGAAATATGTCAACTTCAGGATGCACACTGGATCAATACCACATCATCTTGATGATAGGGAACATGACACAGAGTTGAAGCAGGTTGGGAGTACATATTTGACCCAACATCACTCTGGATTAACTCATGGGTGGGTCGATGTGACCTGGTAGCGCATGACCGTAACTATCAGCATTAAGAAATTCATGGTCTGCGTCTAAATAATGAAGGATCTGCCCACTTCACGCAAAAAGTGATTTTGTGCTAGGACTGAAATAGCACGAATTTTTCAATAAGTACCTCAGAGGCATCTTGAATCTTTGTTCTACCTTCTTGCAAACTTTTAGGGTCTAGAAGCGCTTCTTTCTATCGTAGCCGCAGTTAACAAAGAGCAACAAAAAGAGAAGCTTCAATGAAAATGGGATTCACTCTGGTACGGAGGTGTGGTTTACACGAAAAGGTGTGGTTTCAGTCATGTGATATTTCCGCCATCAGGGGTGTGGTTTTCACGGGGGGAACTAAGTTCGTAGGGTTGTTATCGGTAGTTAGAAACGAGTCCCGTTATGTAGCGAGATGACAAATGAACTCTAACCTTTTCAAGCGCCGTGTCCTCGTTAGCGCATGCGCATAACATTTGCACGTTGACCTTTTCAGAAACCGCTCAACTGGCGGGAGTGTAGCATGGCTTCCAGAACAGCTGAAGACCCAGGGCTTCCCTTAGTAGCTGGTGCAGAATCTTTAGATCTTGAAGCAGGAAGTGACCCAGATAATGGTAACAGGAATTACAAGAATATGTGTCCAATGATGATTATGATTATTTAGATCTTCAGGGCAGGAAGTGCCCCAGACATTGGTAACAAATTTATTATAACTGAACAAGGCCATAGACAGGGGTGTTAATTTTAAGGGGTGTTAATCACTAAGTTTGAGCATTATAGCTTAATTTGCATTCATTTGGTTTTCCCAGAAATTGTAGGGGACATCCCCAAGCACCACCCCCTTGTCCTTGTAAACCCATGAAGGCCAAAAACAATTCTTTTTTCCCCAGGATATCTCTTGGTCAAGGCAGAGCCTCTAGAGGCAGGAAGTGTCCCAGACAATGGTAACAAGAATTCCAAGATTGTGCATAATTCTTACTTATATATGCTACATCCGTATATATGATTATCTAGATCTTATGGCACGAAACGCCCCAGACAATGGTAAATACCAAAAACATACGTATAATCCATAATTATTGATTATCTACAATATCTAGATCTCAATACAAGAAGTGACCATGACAACGGTAACAAAATTAAAAATGTTAATCCATGAATATATACTTGTATTATTAAACTAACACATACACACATAAGCATTGCAAGAGAAGTTTTCCTGTATAGCATGTGGAAAATTCTTTTCACGGAGAGATCGACTGTCCTCACACCTGGAACAAGAACATCAGTTTGAAATGAACACCAAGAAACAAGCTAGCCGCTTCTTCTGCCCATTCAAGTGTGACTTGTCTCCATTCCGTACCATGAAACTCTTGTTGGGTCATTGTCAGTCATCACACGACGATTCACTGGGTAAATATAACCGTAGGTATACTATAATTTTGTCAGCTCTAGTTATTATTAGCATCAAACATGGTAAGGATCACTAGCATAGACTCAGCAGCTTGCCTAGTACAACCTGAATTCTTTTTTGTTAAATCCAATGCAATGTGCTTGAACTGAGATGCATTGAAGGATTTGCATTGAAGGATTATTTAGTAGGCTAGGCATTGAAGTTATAATTACAAGCTATCCAAATAATGTGCACTCTGAAGTTATTATTAGAAGCTAGAACTACTATTCAAACTAAATGCATATGGATGAGTATGGAACCCATGATAGTGATCCTTTAAATAGTGAACTACAGTGGAACCTCGATTATCCGAACGTCAATCAACCAAACTGTCAATTATCCGAACGAGAAAAAAAGGGAATAATTTGAACGTCGATCATGTGCGGCCAGTTTACTTGTAGCCACCAACAACATGATGGAGTTTCGAGGTAAAAAGAAAAAGAAGGTGCTCTCCATCCAGCAGAAACGTGACATTTGCAAGAGAACTATGATGGTGTAGATGGTGTAGGGAAGTCGACAATTTGATAGTAAAGACCTGAGCTGTGCTAGGTGTATCTAGGTCAGGAGTGTGCTAGATGTATCTAGGTCAGGAGTGTGCTAGGTGTATCTAGGTCAGGAGTGTGCTAGGTGTATCTAAGTCAGGAGTGTGCTAGGTGTATCTAGGTCAGGAGTGTGCTAGATGTATCTAGGTCAGGAGTGTGCTAGATGTATCTAGGTCAGGAGTGTGCTAGGTGTATCTAGGTCAGGAGTGTGCTAGATGTATCTAGGTCAGGAGTGTGCTAGATGTATCTAGGTCAGGAGTGTGCTAGATGTATCTAGGTCAGGAGTGTGCTAGGTGTATCTAGGTCAGGAGTGTGCTAGATGTATCTAGGTCAGGAGTGTGCTAGATGTATCTAGGTCAGGAGTGTGCTAGATGTATCTAGGTCAGGAGTGTGCTAGATGTAGTATATATAATATATCTATACTTGTTGTACTCCATGGCTAAATAGAGACACATGTAGTATATATAATGTCTATACCTGTTGTATACCCATGGCTAAATAGAGACACATGTAGTATATATATTGGATACAAAAGAGCTTCCAGAAACTGGAGTAAAGATCCAAACCCAAAGACTTTGGAGAAGCTTCAAAATTTCGGCGGTCTTCAATTTTGCTTTCCAAATACCCTAACCGGATGTAGGTTTGATTCTATTTTAATAAAGCAGCGCATAGCGTTGGGCATGCGTAGACAGATCTGCGTCTATCATCAATAATCGGTTAAGGACAAAACAAATACTGGTTTCAATGGGTTCCACTTACAAATGCAGGAACAAAGAACCTCAAATTTGATTCAATTGAAGAGTTTCACAAGTGGAAAGGATTGGAGGAGGAAACAACATACACCACATACATACAGCGACAAACTTCCTATCAGCCAAAAGCTACTGATGGTAAATGTAACCATATTAGAATCATATTTATTATTTTAAATGTAATTTGCATAAACAGCAATAAAGGTCACCTACTACTATTCTTGCTGTCGCGATGGTGAGTATCATTACAATTCCTCAGAGAGAAGAACAGATCAAAAGAGACTCCATCAAAAATCTACCCGCAAGATAAATGATGTCTGCCTATCTAGAATGTATGTGGATGAATATTTCGACCATCATGTGAAAGTCCAGTATATTACGGCTCATACCAACCACCAGCTAGGGGTTGCAGAACTACCACATCTTCCACTGCCTAAAAGCATACGAGGAGAAGTGGCTCTGAAAGTTAGCAAGGGTATAAACTATTCCTGCTGAAAGAATACTTGAAGGTATGGTTTCGATTGGCAAACTTCAAATTAGATGACACCATGCATGTATAACATTTCAGATGTTAGAGAGAAAGTTGGCCATCGTGCAAAACGGCAAGATTTTTCCCAAGCTGCATCACGAAAACATTTCCTATCAAATCAAGATGTTCGAAACATCCGAGTGTCTGTTCTGGACAGACATATAAAAAAGGCATGAAAATGATGCAATGTTTGTCAGCATTCTTGTGCGAGAAATCCAGCAAGAGCCTTTTGATCCAATTCTAATTTATAAACCACAAGGAATGACTGGAAGACCACCCCACACTTGTGAAAGATTCATTTGTTCTAGCGGTGCAAACAGAATTTCAAATGGAACTTTACAGACAATTTTGCAGTAAAATAGTTTGCATTGATAGTACACACTGTACTAATGCTTACCGCTTTAAGCTGATCACCTGTGTTGTTCCAGACAAGTTTGGCCAAGGTACCTATAATATATACAGTTATAAAAATAATAAATATACATGATCTGTGATAATGATTTAGGACAGCCAATAGCCTGGTGCATATCTGACCAAGAAACCACAGAAGTAGTGGAATTGTTTCTACAGAGCATCAAGAACCGGTCACCACTATCAACAGTCTCTATACTGATGACTGATGATGGTATAAATATTTTACTTCAATTCCAGCTCACTCACCATAACAGCATATTTTATTTCAATTGCAGATAATACTGCCTGGAATGCAGCAACTCATGTATTTGGACCAACACTTAGGCACTTACTCTGCCACTGGCATGTTCACAGGTACAGAACAATTTTAACTTGTATATAAAATGACATGCTAGTATTCAGATCATGGAAGAACCACCTAAGGAGTTGCACACCTGACAATCAGGTCAAAATTTACCAAACATTGTGCATTCTGATTGACGAACACAATTTGAGCAAGTTCAACACTCTATTGGATCAATTCATTCTACACTGGATCAGCAAAGAACACGATTTTATCAACTACTTCAAACAACAGTATCAAAGCCGTCCTGGTAAGCAAACAGAATATTGCCCTTCAGTTTTTTTGTTGGTAATGATTAAATAGAAAAATGGGCCAAGTGTCACAGGCATTTTCCACATGCTGATACAGACACCAACATGTACTTGGAGAGGTACGCACGTACGTATCACTTGGTCATACACTTTGCACTGCACTATGAACATTATTAGAGTATGTACATTACATGCAGCTTTCACAACAAACTGAAAACTACCTACCTAAAAGGGAAAGTAAACAGAAGAGTGGATTTCTTACTTAGCGTGTTATTCCGCATTGAGGAAGATAATTTCTTCAACTATAGAAGAAAATGTCAGCTTCCAATGGTAGCCAGAGATTCAAGTCACCTGCGTGCCATTGCTATTCCTGCAGGGAATGTAGAGGTTTGCAAAGTTATAACATATACTATGCCATTTTGCCGTTTATACTATTTGTATATCACTCAAATACAGGTTATTGATTGTAGCACTTGGCGTATTCCTAGCATGTCAGGTAGAACTCCCGATGGCTACTTAGTTAAGCAGATAAAAGAATCTTGCACTGAATGTAGCAGTACTACTGAAGAATCAGCAACGATGTGCACCCAAAGGGAATGCAAGCTGCTTTGTTACCACATGTACACTTGTGGAAAGTATTGCTATGACTACACAAATGGAAACTTGTGTAAACACATACACAGAGCTCACTCTATGTGGTTGAAATTACAAGAGCCCAATAACCATTGTGCTTTTGAGTGTTCCTATCCCAATGATAGTGGAGCGGACAGTGATTCTGATATTGATGACCCCCTTGAATTTGCTGAGAGTGTGAGGAATCCATCCACAGGTATGCACAACTATGATTCATTGTATGCAGATATACCATAATTTTGATTATTATAGACCCGACATTTCAACTAATGACTTTTCAGTCATACATGAAAGAATTGGAAAAGGCAGTTACTCTTGAGAACACCCCAGTACATTCTTTTCTCCCTCACATCAATTCTCTGCTACACAACGCTGTACTAACTTGCACAGCTGCAATGTCTTCTGAGACGTCATGTGCAGAGCAGTTCAAAAGTGAAAAAATTGCACCAAACAAAAAGTTGGAACATCAATGGCGATTCCAGATAACAAGCAAGGCACCAGGTAGAAAGAAAAAAGGACTGGTACTCAGGTTAGTATCATTTATATCATAATACATATATAGACATTATTTATGAAGCTATGCAAAAATTTGAAGACATGCCAATAGCGAAGAAAGGAGAGATATTCTGGTTGAATTGGAAACAGAGGATAATGTAAGGAAACACACAACACTAATACTTCAGCTAGCTACTTATTATTCCTATACCCAGACAACAATAAACACAGCCACACAAGAGCTATCAACTACTCAAGAGCTATCAACAGATAACCAAAATGAGGTAATTTATTATTAATTCTAGAGTTTTCATAAGACAACCATGCACGATGGATATCGGTGCTATGAAAATTGTACCATTACAGAACAAGCAAACAGATAAGGCTTCAACCTCAAATTCAAAAAATCACATAGTTGTGCCAGGAATGAAGAGGAAAAGTGGATCATCAACAACAGATAAACACAATGAGGTAATCTGTAATACTTGTAAAAAAAGTACCATATATGTAATTATAAAGATACCACCACTGATTCAAAGCATTGGTGTATGCATACTGTACCATTACAGTATTTACAAAGAACAACCGCTTCAACATCGAGTTCAAACACGGCTAAATCTGGTAAGATTGTATTTAGAAAGTGTCTACACATACAGTAATTATATGTGATTGTTCCAGGAGTGAAGAGGAAAAGATGTGGATCTTGTGAGAGGTGCAAACGATTGGATTGTGGAGTTTGTGTATTCTGCAAAGACAAGCCCAAGTTTGGAGGGCCAGGGAAGCGAAAGAAGTGTTGTGAGCTGAAAATATGCCAGCTCTTAACTAGCAAGGATACTAAAACATCAGTAATTCCTACCAAACCAATAATGTCAAGCCAGTCTACTTCCAGCAACAATTCCATCGATAATTTTCTCCAAATCAGTGGACGAAAACTTCATCCTATACTGGGAGATGGGAACTGCTTATTTCGCACAATATCATATGCTTTTCTAAACACTGAAGATCATCACTTTCCCATTAGAAGCCACATTGTCAGGCTTATAAACCTTAATTCTGGAGTATTCTCCCAGTATTTGATGCCAGTTAATCGACCAACCATCGAGGAACAAGTCCAACACATGAACCACCCATATGTTTGGGGGACTCACCTTGAAATCAAAGCAGCTGCTACGCTTTTCCAGCTACCCATCTACTTTTGTATCTGGTCAGAACAAAGTAGTTCCTTCACTTGGAGTGTCTTTCATCCTATCACACCAAACAACTTGACATTTCCTGTGATTGTAGATGAAGATCTGAAACAAAAGAAAGATATCAGTCACATTGAAATGTACCATCATCGAAGTCACTATGAAGCAATTATATCAATGGAGAGTGACCAAGTTTGTGAAGTACCACCTCAACTTCTTACTGGTAAAGATGATCCCAAAAGAATTGATTTATAACTAAATGACCTGCAAACATATGAATTAAAATTGCTGTATTTAATAATAACAATGTCTCAGCATCCGCTTGTGTGGGCCTGCCAAATCCGTGTTTCGAGTGTTGTGAGTGAGAAGGTAAAGGGTCTGGCTACGCAAACTACTAAATGCCTTGGGTACGAACATCTGATTCTGATTTTTTAGAGAAATTAAACTGAACAAATCCATGTATTGAACAAACACATTTTCTTGTCTCAATGAATAACTCACATACAGCTATTACACATACAGCTATTATAGAGAAGAATTTGGCCAGCAGATTCCTTGGGGTAAGAGTAAAGCTGAAGCATCTAGTCATACAATATATCCTGGCTAGGGAGGAGCAAAGTATCTAGCTAGTCACTATAATGGTTAAAAGGGAGGTGTATCTAGTCACACTGCAGCAAGACACTTGCATCAATGGGACAAAGGATTATGTTCATCCATAGATCTTATACCTCCAAGATCTATGGTCCATCCGTCCATTCGAAGTTCAAAAGTTTCCGAAAAGGTCAAAGTGCACATATTGTGCGCATGCATTAACGAGGACACGGCGCTTGAAAAGGTCAGAGTTCATTTGTCATCTCGCTACATAACAAAATTCGTTAGAAACTGCTGCTTGGAATCAATGGATACAATAAATACTGCTTGCTAAACAGCTGTGATGGACTTAGCTAGGCTGCTCTATCGTGTGCAGTGTTAGTATAAACATTGCTGCTTGGATACAATAGCTTGCTAATGCTGTATCGCCTCCAAAAGCCCTTGAATGTTTTGTTCCCACCCTAGCCCCAGCCCTATATTCAAGTGCCAGTCCCATGAGATTCATAAAAACCCTCTGCCAGCTATTGTGTCAAAGCAGGCAGCAATGTTTATACTATCACTGACACGATAGAGCAGCATAGCTACAGTCCATCACAGCCATTCCAAATAGCAGTTTCTAGCACCACCGACCACACCAGAACTTTTCCCCACCGGAAATGTATCACATGACTGGAACCACACCTTTTGGTGTAAACCACACCCCCGTACCTCGGATCCCGAATGAAAATACGGTCACGCTGGGAATTTCCCTTCATTAGGTTCAAGCTGGAGCTCTTTTACACTTTGGTCAGCAAGACCAGCAACCTCTGCTTGAAGTATTAGAGGACTACTTTTATGCTCCTGATGATCATAAAGACAATGACAGTGAGGATGATGACAGTGAGATTGACACAAGCAAACTGACAGGTACAAAAGATCAATAGGTGTTGAATGGAGGTGCATAGTATAATGGTGCATAGTATAAGGGTCTATTGTATATGCTGATTAAAAAATAAACTAAACTGTATTACAGGAACTGAAGTCTCTTCAAGTCATGTGGTGAGAGCAGTTGAGGATGATGAGGATTCCAACCCAGAGAGCGATCAAGATGAAAATCTTGTGGCAGAGGCCCTCACTCGTTTGTCTTCTATTTCCAACATCGAAATTGAGAGGTCTACCACTGATATCGAGGAAGTACTGATATCGAGGAAGGAGAGCGAGTTTCTAGTTTTGTAGACAAAACCTGTGGTTGTACCAAGTGGATTGGTAAGCCTTGCTCACTCCAATTCTCTGTTGATCATGTAGCGAGTACTAGATCATCATGTTTAGAGTTGACAAAAAATGAACTTGACGTGATAATTCTTGATCAACTGTTAGCCTCTTCAAACACAGCAAATACTGTGCAAACAGAGAGTAGACATGAAGCAACCACAAGGGATAAACCTTACACTACCCACTTCCACCAAGGAAAGGCAATCTGTTCAGCGATGTTTAGATTTCTCCTTGGCGTTGGAGAGAAGCGGATAAAAAAACTTGGTTAGGAGCTTCAAGGAGAGCAGTGTTTCTCCACATGTCCACGGAAAAACCCGAAGACTACCCAAGCACACATTAATTAAGTTTACTATCAGTTGAGAATGTGGTATAATTTCTCCTGAATTATTTAGACCAGCATGCTCTTCTTCTTCCTGGTCGTGTTCCAGGATACAGTAGGTCTGACATAAAGCTACTACCATCATGCATGAGCAAGCGTGGCATCTGGCGGGTCTATCACAGTGCTGCTGAGTTAGAGCCCTCTTCATGCTGTGGCATATACAACCTTTTGTCGGTTATGGAGATCATTGATGCCATCAATTGTTGTGATGAAACCAATGTCCGATCTGTGTTGGCAATGCCAACAGAATAGCCACGAGATTATCAGGTCTGCAAACAACACAGAGACTGTCAAGTCAAAGGCTTATAGTGATGCACTTGAGCACCTCCGCATTGTCAAGGCTGAAAGATCATTTTACAAAGATGTTTGTGGGCAGTGCAAGGATGATGTTGTCTCACACTTTACTGTTGGAAATGTATTCCAACCTCCTCCTCTCTCCTGTCAATCTCTTGCCAATTCTCAAGCCATCAGAGTCCATTACTCCTTTGATTATGCACAGCAGGTACACTCTCCCTCAGACCCTCCGCAACCAGGCCCAATTTATTTCCTCACACCAAGGAAGTGTAGCGTTTTTGGAGTGCACTGTGAAGCAATACCATGCCAGGTCAATTTTTTTGTCAGATGAGGCTGGCAAGGGTGCTAACACACTTGTGAGCCAGCTGCACTACTGTAATGTTCAAGAATTATAATTATTACTAATCACACACTGTATCAGTCACTTTGATTATTATGCATAGACATTGCATCATCATTACGTATTGATTGTGACACATTATTACATCACGTGATAGAAGAAAGAGAAGTTTTGATACTCATGCTTTAACTGTCTAAGTACGGTTGAACGGTCTTCATAAATCCAGTCCCATCAGTTGACCTGGACGGATATAAAGACAACCAGATAACAATAAGTAACAGTCGAACAGTATAACTGGCGACGAGAATTATGAACCATGGCAGTAGCCGGAAGAATTGACTTGTCACCATTAGCAACCTTTGACCCTGTGAGTGATCCATCATCGTTAAGCCAGAGATGGAAAAGTTGGAAGCGGCGTTTCTAGATATATATAATGTAAATGACGACAAACAAAAGAAATCAATCCTGTTGTATCAGGCTACCCAAGAAATTTTTGACACAATGACAGATACAGGAGATGACTTTGCCACATCTATGGAAAAGTTAGACAACTATTTCACACCCAAGAAAAATGTGTCCTACGAGATTTTGGAAGCAGCGTTTCTAGATATATATAATGTAAATGACGACAAACAAAAGAAATCAATCCTGTTGTATCAGGCTACCCAAGAAATTTTTGACACAATGCCAGATACAGGAGATGACTTTGCCACATCTATGGAAAAGTTAGACAACTATTTCACACCCAAGAAAAATGTGTCCTATATACGAGATTTTCCAATTTCGTAAAGCTGTTCAACAATCAGGAGAGACTGTGGATCAATTTGTTACCAGATTGAGAAAGCTAGCTTCCACATGTAAATTTACTGACCTGGGAAAAGAGTTGAAGTCCACTATCATCCAGAATTGTCAGTCCAAAGATCCAAGAAAAGTGGCACTTCGTGATGATCTATCCTTAGAGGCTCTACTAGCTAAAGCAAGAGCGCAAGAAGCGAGTGAAGAGCAAGCAAAAGGAATTGATCAGGCACACTCAGCAGAAGTGACCACCCAGAAAATGGCAGTCACCACAAACATGGACAAAACAGAATATAATATTATGTCATAAGTGTGGATTTTTGTGGCCCCATAAGAATGGCCCATGTCCAGCAAAAGGTCAAACTTGTAATAAGTGTGGTAAAAGTAATCATTTTGCCAAAGTATGTCTATCAAAACAAAAACAAGTACAAGGTCGATACAAAACACACATGACTCCCAACCGAAACACAAGCACAAGCAAATTTGTCACGTTTCATCAGAGCCCAACCAAAAGTGTGATAGCAGTAGTGATGAATATCTGTACACATTAGGCGTATGGCAGCACCAAAAGTAAATGTGAAAATCAATAGCACCACGGTTTGCATGATTGTAGACACAGGAGCATCCACGGACATCATGGATGAGGAAACATTTGCCAACATAAACCAAGCGAATAATCTTGTATGGTGCAGACTCCCAACTTACAGTAGTGGCAGTTTGACACTAACATTGAAGTTGATACAAAGACAGTATCAACAATTCATGTACTACGAGGAAGTCAGGGGTCTCTACTCAGTTACAAGACAGCATGTGACCTTGCTCTGGTTCATGTTAAGATTAAGCATGTTTGGGATAGACCAAGAGTATGTGAGAGGCTGGTGCAAAAATATCCCAATTTGTTTGAAGGTATAGGCAAGCTCAAGAATACAGAAGTCAAACTTTACCTCCTGTGGCTCAAGAATTCCTTTTCACATGAGGAAACAAGTTGAAAAAGAGCTCATCAACGTTGAACAGCAAGGAATCATTGAGAAAGTTGAAGGTTCAACTCCATGGGTTTCACCTTTAGTCATTATCCCCCAAAAGAATGGCGAGGTCCGTTTATGTGTTGACATGAAGAGAGCAAATAAGGCAATCAACCGAGAGAGACATCCTAGTCCAACAATTGATGATCTTATTCACAACCTGAATGGAGCAACAGTTTTTACAAAACTTGATTTAAGACAACGTAAATACCCTTATCACCTGAGAGGAGATATATCACAATGTTCACGACTCACAAAGGTTGAAGACGTTATGCTCGACTGAACTTTGGAACAAACTCAGCAAGTAAGATGTTTCAAAACATCATCCATGAACAGATTCTGGACATACCAGGATCAATCAACATCAATGATGATGTTATAATATTTGGGAAAACTCAAGCTGATCATGACAAGGCCCTACAGGCCGTTTTTGAGAGATTCTCATCAGTCAGTTTGTCTTTCAAATATGAATTCAGCAAGAACTCGTTGACATTCTTTGGTTTTGTATTTTCAGACAAAGAAATCTCACCTGATCGTAAGAAAGTACAAGCAATTCATGACGCCAATCCTCCTACATCAACCAGTGGTATCCGAAGTTTTCTAGGAATAGCAACATATTATGCAAAATTTATACCATGCTTCAGTAACATATCACAGCCATTACGTGAGTTGACCAGAAAGGATGTTCATTTCGTATGGACAACAGAACATGACAAAGCTAAATCAAGCAGCTATTAGCAAGTGATACAATCATGGCTTATTTCGATCAACAGAAGGAAACAGAGCTGATCACATATGCATCACCTGTCGGTCTCTCAGCAATACTGTTTCAAAAGTCGCAGGGAGAGAATCACAGAAGAGTAATAGCTTATGCAAGCAGAGCACTCTCTGATGTTGAAAGCAGGTATTCTCAGACAGAGAAAGAAGCATTAGCCATAGTGTGGGCTGGAAAAGTTTCATCTATATCTCTACGGAGGACATTTTACCCTTTACACGGACTGCAAACCAGTCGAATTGATTTATGGTACCCAAAGTCCAAGCCTCCAGCACACATCGAACGTTGGAATCTGAGACTACAAGGATATGACTTCTCAATAGTACATACTAAAGGAAACCAGAATCCTTCCGATTACCTCTCAAGACATACAAACTCAGAGGAACCAAAGAAACAAGAAACCATGGCTGAGGACTATGTCAATTTCTTATCTGCCCATGCAGTACCAAAGGCTATAACGTTGTCAGAGATTCGAGAAGCAACCACAGCTGACCCAACCTTGCAGCAGATATCCAAAATGATCAGAACTGACAAGTGGAAAGAGCAGACTACATCCGAGGCAGACATCGCAGAAATCAAGCTTTTTCAAACAGTCAAGAATGAAGTCACTGTTAGTAGTGATGAAAGTGTGATACTCCGTGGAAATCGCATCGTAATACCAACTTCACTACGAAAGAGACAATTATGTTGGCTCATGAAGGTCACCAAGGAATTGTTAAGACAAAGAAGTTGCTCAGAGAAAAAGTATGGTTCCCAGGAATAGAAGCAAGACTAAAGCAACAGATTGTTGCTTGTCAAGCCAATGGTCCAGAAAATCTTCCTGAACCTCTCCAGATGTCTCCAGAGCCATGGCACACTGTACATGTTGATTTCTGTGGACCTTTCCCAACTGGAGAATATCTACTTGTTACGATAGATGCCTATTCTCGTTTTCCTGAAGTAGAAATAGTACAATCACCAGCAGCAAAAGGAACAATTTCCAAGCTTGACAGAACCTTTGCCACACATGGAATTCCAAGGGTTCTCAAGACTGATAATGGACCATTTTTCAGAAATGAGTTTAAAGCCTATATGGAAGAGAATGGAATACCTCATCAGAAGATTACTCCATTGTGGCCACAAGCTAATTCAGAAGCAGACAACTTTATGAAACCCCTCACAAAAGCAATTCGTTCATCGAATGCTGAAGGAAGAGATTGGAAGAAAGATCTGTACCGATTCATGTTGAATTACAGAGCAACACCACACTGCGCACAACTGGAGTTTCCCCATCTGAAGTACTGTTCAACAGAAAGATCAAAACCAAGCTTCCCCAAGTGGAAATGGATGTTGACACTCTAGGAAATGATGTGGAATTTAAACAAAAAGATAAACGAGCCAAAGAGAGAATGAAGGAGCATGCAGACAGAAGAGCCCGAGCTCAAGTCTCAAGTCTCAACATTGGTGAAACAGTTCTCCTACGTCAGCGAAAGACGAACAAGTTCAGCACAAAGTTTGATCCATCACCTTTCCAAATAGTGAGAAAAAATGGAACAATGATCACAGCGATCAGGAACGGAAAGTATGTTACACAGAACATTTCTCAGTTAAAAAAGATTAGTTCGAATATCGAGTGTCCAGATCTCTCAGAAGATGAGTATGAGTCAGATACGCTGGAAGATGACAACGAGACTCCACTACAAGGAAATTCCCCCAGTGAATCAAGTTCCTCCGACACGGAACAGAAGATACCCTACTGTCACGGATTTACTCTTCCCTGAGCAATACACTTTGATTCCCTCAGCCAGATCTGTATCTTCCGTGCGACGCCAATCCTAACCTTAGTTCCCCACTAAGATCTTAGACTAGCCAAAATCAATGCTACCCTCTAGCACTGTATACTTCCTTTCTAAAAGGTATAGGTTGGTTTAATTGGACAATAATATAGTAGGCTGTAACTAGCCTCACTACATACAGTATATACTTCAAAGGTATCAACAACACTATGATAGTACAACTTTAACAATAACTCAAGTACTTATATTGTCTATCGTCTACAGTTCTCTCTCTTAGTCTTTAGCAGACTGTTCCTTTCTAATAACGAGCTGATCTCCTTCCTATCTGATTTGGACGGCCAATCAGATACTTCTCTCGGTCTTCTGGAAGCTTATTCTCCGTAATCTCTGGAGCCGCGCCCTTAACCTCAGGTGAGTTCCCTTGCCAAGGTAAGTGCTTAATTACTTCCTTAATTGCTTGTCGTTGTGTTCCGGTCGTGGTTGAAGTTACGTCACCAATGGCGTCCCGTATGTCTTCCCCATTCATAACATGTTCTTCACTCACTAGCACATCTGCATCAGCTCGCTGCACCTCCGTCTCAAGTAGGTCAGTCAGGGGGCTTATCCCTGACACCTACCAGGATGAAACAACCTTTTCATCGATTTGGTCATAATATTTATGAACAGTAAGTCATTAGAACATTTATTATGTTAAGATATTAAATTAAGAAAAAAAACGAGAGATGTAATGTTCAAGTATTATAATTATTACTAATCACATACTGTATCAGTCATGTTGATTATTATGCATAGACATTACATCATCATTACGTATTGATTGTGACACATTATTACATCACGTGATAGAAGAATGAGAAGTTTTATACTCGTTCTATAACTGACTACGTTCGACGGTCTCAACAAATCTAGTCCCATCAGTTGGCCTAGACCGATATAAAGACAACCAGATAAACAGTAACTAACAGTTGAACAGTATAAGCACCGTGGGTAGTGAGATATCCATCCTTGCCTTTAGCCATGCTAAAGTTTTGGAAAGATCTTTTTACTAGAAAAGAACCCAAAAGCACTATTTTTCCACTTGGCTTAGCAAACAGTACACAGTACTTACAGTACCCACCACTCTGGGATGGCGAATATTCCAGCCACTCAAATTCTTTCAACCACGAAGACTGGAATGAAAGTGGGATTCGTTTTCCTTTCTTTATCACTTCATAAGTAGCGAAGTCAGTTCCTTGATACTCGTGTGTAAGGTAGTTATACTTGTCGGTATCTGAGATTGAACTGACTTTCACCAGCCCAGAAGCAAGGACCCCAATGTCATAGGAAAGAAGAGGAATGATTACAGCATCAGTAATTTCAAAGAGAGGAAAGTTCAGTATTACTGAGGTCTTCTGGACTACTAAGCTGCCTTGCAGAACTAATATCAGAAGACCCATCATCAGAAGCTGTCCTAACACTACAAATTCAATTATGACAGAATTATCAAACGTTGTGTACACTATTCAATTTGGATTAATTATAACTGGTCAAGTCCTGGTTAAATTAATAGCTACATGTGTATCAGAGTTGCCAACTTTCCTCAAGTTAATTCCGGGACAGTTACACACGCAAAATGTTTGACCCGTTCGCGAAATGTTTGACCTCTTACACGTGCGAAATATTTTGCAACAGCTAACGTGCATGGCTGGGAAGTTCCACATGGGAGCCACACTTCCGATTGAAACAAGGTCAAAGGTTGTCGGCATAGATGTTGGAGCCAATATTGTATATTGAAAGTTTTTCTCTGCAAAAAAGTGTCTTAGAACTGTTTTTGTTGTTCTATAAATGTCAAAGAGGACTAAACTAGACACGCTTGAAACTGCAGCGGCCATATAAAATTCTGCGACATTACCGGGACGGTTGGCAACACTGATATACCTAGCTGGTTATCTCGTAAACCAGTCTCTTTCCATGGGCGGATCTAGAAAATCGAAAGCAGAGTGACAGTATAATTATACTAACATTTGATTGAATAATCATGAGAAAATATTTTCTCTTCTCTAGTGAAGTATATACAAACATCTATGCGTATTAACATTATTACGTAAGACCCCTTACCCGTTTTTCGTCCCCTTACCTAATGCATGCGCACACACACATCTGTCACTTGTCCATGCATTGCTATTCATTGAAAGCTACTTTATATCCTTGCTGATCCAATGATCAAATGTGTAACGCACTATCCTCTATGCATGGACAAGTACCCGAATAGCATCTGGTAGTCTTCCTGCGATCACCTACAAAGAGTCTGCATACCGATCGGAGACTCCTGGGTGATACTCCATTTGACGCCCACCCACCTCATGGCCATCCACTGCCCATTCCCAGGATGCGTATATACCATCGCCGAAGGCACTGACCCTGGCATTGCCCCGGTACTCCTGTCAACCCACGCCCTGATCCACCGAAACACCAGAGCCAAACCAGCCCCGGTAAAAAGACCGGAAGTCTCCTCTGGTGGGACGACAGATGCCTGGATATACTTCCTCCAACGCTGGAGGTCGTATGTTCAGGCCGTCCAATTGTCTGGCGCGGACATACCAGTGCAATTGCTGGAGTGTTGCGACACAAAACTGAGGCGTGACGTCACGAGAAACTCGATCGGTCCTCTACCCATCGAAGGGTCGACGGAGGAAGCACTCCTCGCTACCATCAAGTCCCTAGCTGTCAGATCAGAGAACCCGAAGGTGGCCCGGGTAGCCCTCTCCCGAATGAACCAGGACAGTTCAGAGCCCATCCGCGCCTTCGCAGCACGCCTCAGAGGACAGGCCGAAATCTGCCGGTTCCTTAAGAAGTGCCCAAACTGCGACGGCATAACAAACCAGGGGGAGGAGCGAGTGGCCGACCAGCTCTGCATAGGCCTGGCGGATGCGGAGATCCAAGAGGATCTCCTTAAGCATCCAGACCAGGACCTCTCGGTGGAGGACACCATCAAATTCATCGGGGTGCGGGCTGCAGGAAAGCGTTCGGCCCTGTCCATCTCAACCCCGACCTCCTCCAGCGCCATCTCCCACTACGAAGACGAGGACAAATCAGCCGTTGCCAGCTCATACAAGAAGCTGCAACGCCAAAACTCTCAACCGCCTAGAGGCACCCCCCCTCGATACCGTCACACCCCAACTCAACAGAGGTCAACCAACACAACCCCGGCACCGAGAAACATCCGACCCAGAGGCAACACCCCACAGAGCAGACCCCCAAACAACCAAGGCGTATGTGCCTACTGTGGGCAGCAGGGACACGGAGAGCAAGAGAGGATGGCCCATCGACGCATCCATTGCCCCGCCTTTGGCACAACATGCTCGGCATGCGGCAGACAACACCACCTCCCACACATGTGCTGGAAGCAAGCGGAAAACGAATCGAGCATCTCCGAGCAAGTCCTGGGGATGCACGAAGGCACCCTACAGCACCAAACCTGGAACAGAACCTCCGAGACGTGGACGCAGAGACGCTCCCCACCCCAACCTAACATCCCAGTCACCATATTTGCCAGATAAGAGGACTTCCGAGCACACGGCCACACCCTCCGTCAACGTCCAGACCATAGCCATGGCAGACACTGGGTGCCAGAGTTGCCTGGCCGGCCCCACTCTGATGGATCAACAACACCTCACGCCCGATGACCTCATCCCGGTCAAACTCCTGATGAAATCAGCCTCAGGAACCAACCTCCCCATTCAAGGAGCCGCCCTGATCCGAATCCGCATTCCATCAGGTGCAGAGACCCGCCAGATGGTGTATTTCAGTCCGTCAGCCACGAAGCTCTATCTAAGTCTGGCCACATGTGCAGACCTCGACATGATCCCCCTGGAATTCCCCCTCAGCTCGCCTACCAAACCACAGGCACACCAGACAAGGTCGGAATCAGTCGCAGACACACAAAACCAGGCATAAAAACCCCACCCTGGACCCCAACCAAGCCCACCACGGAACGCGGCCAGACCAGGGACCCAGTACGGATGACCCACGGAAACCCACCCCCATCTCAACCAGTGAGTGTACCAGCGAGTGTCACACACACCAGAGAGCATCCCCCGACCTCAACCAGTGAATGCCCCAGTTAGCATCCCCATAAGCATACCCCAGCAAAACCAGGCACCCACACCTGCCCGCCCCTGCTCGTGCCCCAAGAGAGCCGCTCCACCACCCAGACCTACAGTAGCGGCCAAAAAAAACTTTACGTACCGTTGCGTTGGGTAAACGTTCAACGCAGAAACCGTTCTTAAGAAACACTCAAGCAACGCTCAAGCAACGCACATGAAACGCTCAAGCAACGTATTGCGAACGCAACGCACGAACCGTTATTTAATTACCCGAAACGCGCAATCAACATTCGGTATCCTACACCACGTGTTCGATGGAGCGCGTAAAGTCAAGTCAGTCGGCCTACTGTTGATGACTGTTCTGTTTTGTTGCAGCTTCTACTTTTGATTTGTCCTGGGAATGGCTTACAGAAGAACTCTCGCTGCTACCTTCGCTCTGAGCAGTAAGTGTAACACTAGGTAGAACTCCAATGGCTTGAACCTCTAGCGCCTATCTGTGGTAGTGACCCAGCCTTTACTTCAGTCTAGTTGTTAGTGTTACATATTTAAAACGAAACCCCCCAAAATAAAAGCTAGAACAGTGGATCCAGTAATGATAATTATACCGACTATTGTTTGGTCTTCTGGCAGAATGAAAGTTCTGGGTGGCTGTACCAAGCAGCAATGTTTTAGGGTGCTCCTCAGTGGGAGTGGGAGGCCAAGGCAGTGAGGGTGATATATAAAGGCAAGATTTCAGCTATTGTTAAGTTTTAAATCAAATTCTTTAAATCAAGTTCAGGTGTGATTTACTATTTTGAAATGCAGTTACCAGGCAGCCATGGAGGAAGAATTCAAGCCTGTCATGGAAGACGAGGATTACAGTTCTTCACTCTACATCTGTGGTGGTGGGGTCAGGACTGGACTTGTTCGATAACTATATAGTTGTTTTTGAAATTATCATTATTTTATATCTTCTTATTGATAATTTAATAAGAAAATTTAACATCTCTAACTACCCAAACACACGAAAGTTTTGCCAACTTGATATCAAGAAGCATTGCTTGGCAAGTGATTTCCAAATAAACCTCCCCGTGGCCTAACCCTCCAGGTATCTGTTCTACTTCTGACATCTACAGTTAATCAAAATTGTGTTATGCTGTCCACCAATTCAGCTTTGGACTTGGGCTTCACTTCTCTCCTGATGTACTCGTGTCACAGGTCTTCAATGGGGTTGGCATCTTGAAACTCAGGAGGCATCCTCCATCAATTTATATCGAACTCCTTAGCCAGCCTGGATGTACGTTTGGGGTCAGTGTCCTGCATGCGGTGATGGGAGCAAACATCCTTTACAAAGGGTAAAAAGGGTCTAGTGAAGAATTTGAACAAAAAGTGGCTCTCATAATACTGGCCCACACATTTACCTTCAACAAATGTTTCACGCTATAATCAAATAAACAGAGGTTTAAAACACCTGAGTATAAATCTACACCTTATTACACACACAACCATAATACAACATGAATCATATCTTGGCTTGGCTTGTGCTTATACAACAAAAAAAAAGCCTATGTATTTCCAATTGAACTGTGCACTCGTCTGTCCTCTTCAAGGTTCTGTATCTCGCTCCAATCTCTTGACCTAGGACAGGGTTAAATGATACTGCTATTGATCATGTTATTACATGAGTCACTATACCAATTCACCAGTGTTCTATATCAATATCTTGCCCTAGACTTAAGCCATAACATCTACAAAGTCCCTAAACTATATATATATATATATTTTTTAATCCAATGGCTTATCCCAATCGGCACATTGGCTCTAACCAAAATACCATCAAGACCCAGGCCTAGATTATCATTAGCCACTAGTAAACCAACATAGCTTCAGTGTGACACAGAAAGCTTCTACACTAGATATTATAACTTTCACAGTTCCATCCCAAAACTAGTTCAACACAAACTTTATTGGCTTCTCTTATCAGTTGGCATTACCACTGACTCAAAATATCAACACAAGCAATGTCCTGCAAAGCAAGACTGGGTTCCCTTCGCTGTGAAGGAGAACTGCAGTTGGTATGCTGTCTTCTCATCATATTCCAAGCATCTTTTCCACCACGAGTTTTGGGCCAGCAATAAAAAACGAAGATCTCCCGCTCCATGGCGATACCAGTCTCGCAGTGCTTGACAAAACTGGACGCTTTGCCTTGTTGCTGTCAGGCCCTCCTTCAAAATACAGACGATAGCTGCAGCCTTGAATCCTCTAGATCCTAAAGAATAAAATTCTATTAAGAAGGGCATCTTGATTCTGAAAAAGAATAACCGCTAGAGCAACGACAGTTCGCCTTCGTCAATCTGGCATGCGCTGGAGAAATTCAATTTTACAACGCTCAATTACTGCCTAACGTTTTGGCCAACGTTTAGCGAACGTATGGCGAACGTTCGGCGAATGTATGGCTAACGGTACAGCAACGCTGCGACTCAAACGTCCAACGCAAACGGTACGTAAAGTTTTTTTTGGCCTCTACTGTACCAGCTTACCATACCCGGCCACAGAGGCCAATCGGGGGGTGCTTGAATGCCACTTGCTGCAGACATACGCAGCAAGTGCGTTCAATGTGTGCGAGCACCAGCCCCTGCCAATGATGGCCGGACCACCCCTGTCCCTCAGTATCGACCCTGCCGCCATTCCCAAACCTTGACACACGCCCATCAGCATCCCCATCAACTGGCAAGATGAGGTAAAGGTAGGCCTGGACAGGGACGTTCGCCTCGGCATGCTGGAACAGGTCCCCTTGGGTACCCCAGACACTTGGTGCCATAGAATGGTCATCTGCACCAAGAAGAACGGGTCTCTGAGGAGGACCACCAACTTCCAGCAACTGAACCAGCAACGCCACCAGGGAGACCCATCACTGCCAGTCACCCTTCCACCAGGTGTGGGCCGTTCCAGGTAACACCAAAAAGACAATCTTCGATGCCTGGAATGGCTACCACTCTGTCGCCCTGACAGAGTCGGACCGCCACTACACCACCTTTATCGCCCCTTGGGGCAGGTATCGCTACCGTTCCGCCCCACAGGGGTACATCGCATCTGGGGATGCATACACGGCACGTTATGATGCCATTGTCTCGCATGTCACTTGCAAAACAAAGTGCATCGATGACGCCCTGCTATGGTCCCCAGACCTGGAAACAGCATACCATCAGGCCACCCAATGGCTCGACTTCTGCTCACGGAACGGCATCACCTTGAACCCGCGCAAATTCCGCTTCGCACAGGATGAAGTGGAGTTTGCCGGGTTCGATATCACCCTGACAGACGTCCGACCCAGCAAGAAGTACCTCGCCGCCATCAGAGACTTCCCACAACCACTCGGCATAACAGACGTACGCGCCTGGTTCGGACTCGTGAACCAGGTCGCGTATGCCTTCTCCATGGCCCCGGTGATGCAACCCTTCAGAGACCTCCTCAGCCCGTCACAACCATTCACCTGGACGGACAGCCTACAGCAAGCCTTCGACGCGTCGTAGCTGGACATCTGCCGACGCATCGAAGAAGGCGTACGGATATACGACAAGGACCGACCCACCTGCCTGGCGACAGACTGGAGCAAGGACGGTATAGGGTTCTGGCTGTTCCAAAAACATTGCCAGTGCCCTTCCCGGGAAATCCTCTGTTGCCAGGAGGGATGGAAGGTCGTCCTTGTCGGGTCTCGTTTTACCCACTCTGCCGAGTCACGCTACACCCCCATCGAGGGGGAGGCCCTCGCCGTCGTGGATGCCCTGGAGAAAGCCCGCCAATTTGTCCTCGGGTGCAGCGACCTCCAGATCGCAGTGGACCACAAGCCACTGCTCAAAGTATTTGGAGATCGCTCGCTCGAGGACATCCACAACACCCGCCTCCGGAATCTGAAGGAGAAGACACTCCAATTCAGATTCCGGATGGTATACATCCCCGGAGTCCGTAATCACACCAGCACACCAGCGATGCCCTATCCCGCCACCCATCCGGCGATCGTTCACCTGCCCGACAGGACGACACTCACACAACCATCAACACATGCATTCCAACAAACAGGATCGCCTGCATTGCCAATGACCCCGAAGGACTGGCCACAGCAATAACTGCGGCAATAACTGCGGTCATCCGCGACGCCCCGATCACCTGGGAGGACATCCAGGTCGCCACAGCGGCCGACGCCAGCCTCCAGCAACTCTCAGACTTGATCGAGGGGGGACCACCAGAGGCCAGACACCACATGCTAGCAGCCATCTGAGAATACCACCCCTACCTCGACTCCCTCTCCACCGTGGACGGCGTCATATGCCGAGGCGAAAGGATAGTGACCCCCACTGCCCTTCACCCCACCTGCCTCCAAGCACTCCACGCCGCACATCAAGGCACCAGTGGGATGACCGCCCGGGCCCAAGCATCCATCTTCTGGCCCGGCATGACCAAGGATATCGGACTCACCAGAACCCAGTGCGCCATCTGTAACAGCAACGCGCCGTCATAGCCAGCCATGCCATCCACGACGCCAGCTGACCCGGAGTACCCCTTCCAGCACATATGCGCCGACTTTTTCCAACACGGAGGATTGGCGTATCTTGTGCTGGTCGACCGATACTCCAACTGGCCAATTGTCACCACATCCAAGAATGGGGCTGATGGACTCATCCGCACCTTACGCGAAACCTTCTCCACATACGGCATCCCCGACAGCCTCACTTCTGATGGCGGCCCCGAGTTTGCTGCCCACTCCACCCGAGACTTCCTCCTGTCCTGGAGCGTACACCACCGCATCTCCGCCGCATACAACCCACACAGCAACTGCCGTGCGGAGATCGTGGTGAAAACCATGAAGCGCTTGATATCTGGCATCGGTGGAGAACTCTCCGACAAGTTCCACCGCGCGTTACTGCAGTATCGCAATGGCCCCAACCCCGAAACAGGCGTGTCCCCTGCGAATTGCCTGTTCCGAAGATCCACCGAAGACCTCATACCTGGCATCCCCAGCAAGTACCGCCCAAATCAGGACTGGTCAGACCGCCCGGACCTCTGGGAGCGCGCCCTCTCCAAGCGCAGAGTCACTGGCCGTGCCAGATGGGACGAGCATTCCCAAGGCCTGTCTCCACTTCGTTGCGGCGACGCGGTCATGATACAAAATCAGACTGGCTGCCACCTGACGAAGTGGGATAAATCTGGCACGGTGGTAGAGGTACTACAGTACCACCAGTACTCGGTGCGAACGGATGGCTCTGGGCGGCTGACCACACGGAATCGTCGTTTCCTTCAGAAGTACGACCCATTCCTGACATCCCAAAAAACCCACACCATCATGCCCCAACCTGCATATACGCCACCTGCCCAGCCACGATCGCCCCTGCTCCACCGACGACCACACCAACCCCCCCACCCAACAGACCACCCACACCGGCACCGACTGTGAACCAGAGCTCCCAGCCCACACCGGCACCCCCCAACAACCCAGCTCCATCACCACGACGCCCGGACATCCACACGGCTCCTGCATAGATCAAGATCCCTCCCCAGTCAGCGACACCCAGCCCACTACCGACAACGCCAAAAACATATGCGTCCGTGGCCAAGACACCATCCCGAGCATCGCGCCTCCCACAGATCAAGCTGCCATTAAGGAGCCCACTCCTGCCCACATCAAAGAATACCCCTCCCGTGGCCCAGTCCAAACTACCACCAACCCCACCACTACCCGCCGCAGCCTACGAGGACCGAAACCGGTGGACCGGTACGGGTACTAACAATCCTAAATCAGTAGCCCTCCAGCCTACTTGGGGGGAGGTAGTGAAGTATATACTAACATCTATGCGTATTAACATTATTACATACGACTCCTTACCCGTGTATCGACCCCTTACCCGTTTATCGTCCCCTTACCTAACGCATGCGCACACACACATCTGTCACTTGTCCATGCATTGCTATTCATTGAAAGCTACTTTATATCCTTGCTGATCCAATGATCAAATGTGTTACGCACTATCCTCTATTCTCATATTCTATTACAGGTCCAAGGTATAGAAAATATTTCCTCTTCTCATATTTTATTTCTTCTCATATTTTATTACAGGTTCAAGATACAGATACGGAACATGGTAATAATGTGGGCGTGACCAAAATAACCTTTAGTCGCATTGGATCAAAGACAATTCATGAAAGGCTTAAAAATATTTTGATTTTTTGTGTACATAGCCCCCTGGCTCGTAAAACATTTAAAAGGAAACTTGAATAAACCTAGTTCTGGATCTGCCACTGGTTTCCACATTGGGGAAAGGGTCTGGGTACATTTTACATAATTCCATGTGCTTGCGGAATGTGGCTAATAATCTTAGTCATGTGCTCAAGGAATTATATCAAAGCTCTGGGAATGTAATCTGAGCCTCCTGTAGGTTCAAAACATCCCTCCGTGAACAAGTGACCACAACTTCAGTGCTGTTATAACAAATCTGAGCGAGCCTCTGCTACTCCATCTCCTTGAAGCTCAAGCAGGCAGAACTAGGTGCCTGGTCTAGAATTCTAGGCATTTCATCTGACAACTCACTTACTACACATGCAAAATCTTGTCCCCAGACCCTTCTCAACATAACCTCAATTCATGGAATGTCCTGCCTCCTACAGACACAACTTCACCATGAAGCGGAATTTATCAACATATTTATGGAACTATCATATTTATGGAACTATTTCATAATGCACTTCGATTCAAATACCTCTCATTTCACTACATCTGTCCGATTTTCATGCAAAATACTTAACATCAATCATACTCACAATAACTCTCACAATACCTCCTGCATCTAACGGGAACCTCTCTAACGGGAACCTCACATATTATTTACTTACTAATTTGATCATCTGTTAATTAATTTACTTGTATATGCCACCATCAGTACATGGTGGCTGTCCATAAACCTTTTACATGCAAGGAAATCACATTAATCCACACACTTCATCAGGTTGAAAAGTTCAGAATAATAATAATATCGATTCAGGTGCTGAAGGGATTAGTTTTCGAGACTTTAAACTAGCTATAGGACCCAATATGACATAATTATAAACTAGTAACCTAGTAGACTTATATACACAAACGTGACAATCAACATTATCCTCCAATACAGGACTAATTATAGGCTAGTATCAATGTCAATGTGTTACCTGAAGAAATCCGGAATGGACAGCCGCCTCACTTTTTTGAGAGGTGGCTCCATACAACTTAAAAGAGAGACTCACACCCAGAAAGTAAGTTGAGGAGGTGACTCAAAACTCGCTCACTGTCACAGTATTCTTGACCAGTGTACACTAAGCTGCTCCAATTGAAGCCTGTTGACATGTGATGATCTGGAAAAGCTCAGCGTTTGCGCATGCACGTAGATTAAAAACTTCGTAGACATTTTTTTCTTCCCGCTATATAATTAATTTACTTTGTAGTCATTACAGTGATCCGTCATTCCAGTTTAAAAAAAAAAGAAGCTTACCTCGTGCTTACTTATATTTATGCATTACTTATATTTTACTTATATTTTAGAAAGGTAGATTTCTTACCAGCGCATTTTAGTTGAAAGGTTGGTTTTACAATTTAAATTAATTTTTATTATTCTTTTCCTTTTTATTTGACTTGGCAAGAAGGAAGGGGTTTAAACCCCCTAAACCCCCCCCCCCCCTTGGATCCGCCCCTGTTGTTGACCCTGTCACAGGTGCATACACCAATCCATCGAGGGTACATGGACAAATGCCAAGAGCTCATGGCACCAGCAAGCCCCTCTTGGAAGGGTACCTCATAGAATATGTGTCGAGGAGAAAGTATGGCAAAGAGACCCCATTTGCACAAATTATTAAGATGTTTACAAAAGTTTAATTTATTATTGTATCATAATAATTATTATTGTGTAAAAATGTTGTGCGTGGCAATTTTTGCGGCGCCAATTGTGGCTCCTAAACTACAATTGTACCCAAAATGGTCCCCTCTTTAGTTCTAGCTATTGGTTAAAGTAGTACGGCCAGCGCTGACTTTGTCTACCAGTAGGAAACTCCAAACTAAATAATAGCTTGTATTGTTCAGCTTGCTCACTACCTAGCAAAATCTATGACAGTATAACATCAAAAAAGTAGGTTACTGGTTACTCTTCCATTCTTCTCCCTTAGTGTCAGCTATTGATCGGGTAGCACCGCCAGCGCAGCCTCAAACTGGAGAGATAGAGTTGCTAAATAAAGGGCAAGGTCGTGCACACTTCTTTACAATAAGAAAAAACAATGTACGTGCCGTCAGATCAAGGCACAATTCATGTACCATTCTAAAGAGCTTTTTTCGGTCTTTGACTACGGGGTAATAACAAGATTTTTTTTGTTTTGCGTAAAGTGGTCAGATCTATCACTAATATCTAAAGTTGCGTAGGTCTAGTTCAAACTTTTTACAGTGCGTTGTTCTGAACTATGGCAAGAAAGAGCTACTCCCTACAATATGTTATGGGCTTTTTAGGTGATGATAATGACCTAACAGAACTCCAGGCTGCCGACTTGGATCATTACTCTGACAGTGTTGATGGTGATAGAGAGGAGGCTGACTATGTTAGCTCTTCTGGAATGGCAGAACTCGTTCCTGCTGGTCTACTTAGGACATATTCTAACCAACAAGAAGATGAACCAGCCTTGCAAGATTCCTTGCTATTGCTAAATACTACTTTGGAAACAGATGATGATCATCTATCTTCTGCAGATGATCTAGGAACTTCTATTGGCAGTGAGTTAGACCCTATCTCACCATCTGACCAAAGTTCAGAATCTGATAAGTCTAGTGATTCTGAAGAGCCTATAGTCAGTACTAGCCTAAGTAGGGATAGTACCAGAGGAAGAGGCACTAGAGGCTTGGGGATAGGTATTAGAGGCAGGAAAAGAGGTACTAGAGGCAGTGGAAGAAGTACTGGGGGCACTAGGGAAGAAGAAGATGGGCAAGAGGTGGGGCTACTTTGGGTGTCGAAGAATGGGAATGGAAAGATACGTATAATGATGATTCGTCCATATCTTCACCTCCTGATTTCAATGCTGATTGTGGCCCATCTATCATGGTGCAGTCCTGTAGCATCCCTGAAGATTTTCCCCGTCTTTTGGTTACTGAAGGGCTAGTTGACCTAATAATAAGGCATACAAATCTTTATGCCACACAGAAAGGTTTTCACTTCACATTTACTCGTGAAGATATATCGGCCTACATTGGTATTAACATAGCTATGGGAATAACAGATCTCCCTGACATAACAGACTATTGGGCTATACTTCGTAGTCCTTGGTTCCCTTCTGTTATGTCTTTGAAAAGGTTTCAGGCTATTTCAAAGTTTATTGACAACTCAACTTCCCTCCCTTCTCATAATCCAATGAATGATAAACTATGGAAGATTCGCTCTGTGATAGACTCTGTGTGAACAGGCCCATAAAGCATATACCCCCTGCAGAGCATATTAGCATTGATGAAAGCACTAGAGGGCATCTTTCATTTCTCCAGTACATGCCAAAAAAAAAGACAAAATGGGTATAAAGGTATGGATTTGCTCTGAATCAAAAACAGGGTAAATATATAATTTTCAAGTTTATACCGGGAAAGGTCTACATTCTACTCATGGGTTAGCATATGCAGTTGTAATGGATCTCCTTGATGACTCCCTTCTTGAGGAGGGCAGAATGCTGTATGTTGATAATTTTTACTCATCTCCAGTACTATTCGAGGATCTCTTTCAAAAGGGAATCTTTGCTTCTGGAACAGTACGAATAAATCGTAAGCACTATCCTACAGCAGTTCTTGATATGGAAATACATCAAAAGGGTGATAATTATAGTTTTCAAATATCATGGATCGATGACAGCAGGAAAATGGGGAGATAATAGAGATGTGTATTTTCTTTCCCACTCTACTTCATGATGAGAAAGTAGACATTAGTTGCCACTGTGCTGGAGGAGACCTAGAAGAAGAAATTGTAATTTTTTTTTTACAGATTATAATAACAATAGGTCAGGAGTAGACATATCAGATCAAAATATGCTTGTAGCCATCGTACATTGAAGTGGTATAAGCGTGTATTTTGGAGATTGCTTGAGCATTCAATAACTGACAGTTATATCCTATTTGTACAAGTGCAGAAGCCTAACCTCCGACAGTGGAGAAGGAAAAAGTACAGGAAGGAACTAGCATACAGTCTAACTGCAGCTGTGGTAGCTAATCATATAGGGCAAGGCCGTACCCCCTCTGATTTATCCTTGTCTTGTCTTAAAAGGGAAGCACTTCTCATACCATCACGAGCAGTGTAGAAGATGTGTTGTATGTACCTATAAAAGACAAACAACTAACTGAAAGAAAAAAGGACACTAAAATTAAAAAACTGTTGTCCTAAATGTAATTTACACTTGTGCCATGGTCATATACACAATTGAAGTATTGACTGTCATTTCCGGTTTTACTTCCTGTTGCTGCAACAACAATTTCTATTGATATGAAAAATTAATAATTAATTATATGTGGAATAATATGATACCTATATTGTACATACCTATCTGCTATAGTTTTCTAGTTATTGACATTCTAATAAATAATAGCGTTTCATGCATTTATTTATCAGTTATTTTGCCAGGCAATGAGTTTAAGGTGGATTGAATTGAAATATGTCAACTTGAGGATGCACACTGGATCAATACCACATCAAGGTGATAAAGGGTAATACTTATTTTTCACTGAAATACACACACACATATACACTCCCACACACACATACATTTCTCCTCTTTGGCCAGTGCAGGATGCACTCATCATCGTCTCCAGTATGATAAAGCCAAACTGAGTATTCATGGCAAACTACTGGGACAGCAAGGTGTGCAGAGAGTCATGCGTATTCTTGGGGAAGGATTCATTGTGAATTAAATATGTATTAATCAAAAATCTACTATTTCTATTTATTTTCAGATACCAGTGCAGAGCCATAAACTTACATGCAGTTTCCTGAGTAAACCCACTGCATATTTAACCATGTTAGCTTTTTTAATAGAGTTCTGTTTTCTGTATAAGCAGTGCCATTCTCACTTGCCCATGCAGCCATTTCTGCCTCCTGGTAAGTTATTTTCTCATCCATTGCCGATTTAATAAACCTGCATTATTTAAGAGAGGTGTCCCATTCCTATTTTTACACACATAGAGAGATAGAAACATGAAACATGCATATGCCATGCATAGCAATATCATTTCCTGTGAGTGCTCACTTGACTCACCAAAAAGAGATGAGGTGTAAAGATATGAGATGAAATACAAGGACAAGGAAGAGGTGGTGGAGAGGAGGCCATGCCATTTCCAATATGCAGTTTGCATTAAAAAAAATCATTTCATATATGGTGCAAGGAAAATGGTATGTCTAAAATCCTGCCATTTTGATGATAGTCGGCCCAAAATAAATAATGCTCTGGCTCTAACTTGTGAACCTGCATTGGCCTCTGTGTGCTTGAGCACCAATTGATGGCGAGAAACCATTTCAAGTGAGGTTTGGTTCATGTTCTTATCACATTTCCATATTAATGAAATTATCTGGTGTGTGTGTTTATTTTTTATGTGTCTCTCTGTGTGTGTAGGAAATTGGGCAATTTTAAATTGTTAGAAAATCGACTTTCAAATACAATTTTCATAAAATTTGTTGCCTCTGCACTCCAGGATATATGTCCTTTCAGCCCCTTCCTTTATTCCCATCTCATTAATTATTGTCTCCCATTATTTCTTGATGAATGCCAGAGCATCACTGAGTGACAATTATTGAGAATCTCATTGTAAATTAAACATTTTCAATGTCTACTATTCTGTCACATATCAACAAGTTTATTAAGAACTGCATAAATCAGTATCTCCTCATGCTGTTGAGAGCTAGCCACATTGCATCACAACATCAGCACAGATCCTGCCCATCATGCTCTGTTCTACGGTTGGTTTTTTATTTATGCCCTCTTGGTATTTGCTGCCACCAGATGTAAGTCTCCGTCTCTGAAATCTTCCCAATCCTGCAATCCCTCCCGATATTGACAGTTAGGCCGCTAAAGTTGTAATAGGACTGATACAGAATGATGACAGAATAAAACTCGCATAAAAGAATGAAGTCCAGGGCCGGGCATTTATAGACAAGGCCCCGGATCACAAAGGAAAAGTGAATCGACCAATCAGAAAAGGTCATGACTTACAATAAGGTCGGGTAACACTTCCAAATGGTAATAAGGTGATGTTAACACGTAGAGTTGTTATGACACATAATTCTAGTCCCTAGTTCTAGCTAAAAATACTATTAATACTTCTAAATATTGTTCACACATAATATTTGGTTCTCTAAGTTCCCTTCCCCCCACATCTCCCCGCACTGAGCTTGCAGCTGCCCTCGGTTGCATCTTCTTGATCTTGCTCAGCACTGGCTTGGCGAGACAATCCGCCGCATTCCCATTCTCTGATCCTTTCCTGTACATCATCTTGAAGGAGTAGTCTTGTAACTTCAGAGCCCAGCCATGGATCCTGCGATTGAGAGATTTCCCTAGCATCATTGGTAGAAGTGCCTTGTGGTCTGTCACCACTGTGAAGCTTCTGCCATACAAGAAATAAGCAAAAAACGAAATTGTCCTGAACACTGCCAAACCTTCCAGTTCCGTTGCTGAATATCTCTTTTCTGCTCCCTGTAGCTGCTTCGAGTAGAAGGCTACGGGTAACTCCTTCCCTTCACGGATCACGTTCAAAACTGCTCCAACACCTCCTGCTGAGGCGTCTGTGTGTAAAGAAAGAACATCCTGCGGGCCAGGCACCGTCAAAATACATATATCACATAAAACAGACCTTAAATGGACGAAGGACTCCAACATCCGCTCTGTCCACTCCACCTTGGCTGGTGCAGACTGGCGTGAGGACTGATGAGAATGAGCTGTAGTTCTTGATAAACTTCCTGTAATAGTTGATACTGCCCAGAAAAGATCTCATGTTCTTCTTAGTCACTGGTTGTTTAAACTCTGCCATTGCCGTTGCACGCATTGATGGTACTGCTACCTGCCCACATCCTACAACATGCCCTAAATACTCAACGTACGACCTGCCCCACACACACTTTGATGGCTTTGCCATAAGCCCATGCTGTCTGAACACATTTAACACTTTCCTCAAATCCACCATATGTTCCTTCCAATATATATTCAATAATAGATATATTTTGAAGCACTGGATAACATTGTCAGCTGTTTAAAGGATCGCTTTGACCAACCAGGATATAGAATTTACTCATAATTGGAGCAACGTTTATGCAGAGCATGTCATGGGTTGACTTTGAAGAAGATTTTCAGTCAATTTGCACCTTTTACAAAGACGATTTCAAGCCCGAAGTATTGCATGCCCAGTTACTCACTCTTGGCATCAATTTTGAGTCAGGAAGACCATTGGAGCCCAATGTAAATATATTTGACATTAGAGACTATTTTCAAAGTCTTTCTCTTGGTCAACGAGCACTTCTGGATCAGGTTTGTACAGTTTTGAAGCTGATACTTATCATGCCAGCAACCAATGCAACATCTGAGCGCTCCTTTAATGCTTTACGTAGGGTAAAAACTTACCTTCGTAATACTATGTTACAACAAAGACTGAATCACCTAATTGTACTTAACGTTCACAAGGAGCGCACTGATTTACTCAATCTCAAAGAGGTTGCCAATCAATAATTCTGAACATAGAGAGAGACTATTTGGAAAGTGTCAATAACTGTACAATCAGAATAATAAATAGCGTGATGTCTATAATACTATGTCTATACTGCTCAATATGGTATTGATTTTCAGTTCTTGCATTTTAGCACTCCACGTGATATCCCTCCCTAGCCTCATGCATCTTACAGTTACTGTGCATAGCTTGATGGCCAGGTAGTACATTGGCCCTACCACATAAAATTTGTGTGCTCCGTCACTGCATGCCCTGGCCTAGACCATGTGCCATCACACGTCACCCTAACGTCAACAATTTCATCAGGAGCAGCATCCTTGCGTAGTAATACAGCAGCAGCAGCGAACTGGGACTCTCTCTCTAATGCTGTTGCATCAGCTATTTGTTTGTTCATGATCGAGTATGCACACTTTGCGACTGGTGAATGCATTCCCATCATACCAGTGAAGGTTTCCAGGCCAGCTCTTCCCCTGCCAATGGCCCTCATGGCTAGGACTGATTTGCTGTTCACAGCTAGGTCCACCTCACAGTAGGGGTTAGAAATGTAAGACTGCTTTCCACACACAGAGATAGCCAGTCTTGATACTAAACCCCTCCTGCACTCACTGTTTTCTGTTACAGAGAGAGGAGAGCCACAGCAAGAAAAGATGACAACAGCACGCTGGAGAGTAGTCAACTTAATGAGGTGTTAGTCTCCATTGTTCGATCGCGAAGAAGCACACTGTGGACTTTGAGTTCCTCGAGGTACTCGCAAGCGCCAGCTTCTTAGCTGAAGTAGAGGTAGGAACAGCTGTAGAGACTTCCATTCTTCGCCCCATGAATCTCTTGGCCCTCTTCTTCTGGTATCCCGATCGAGTTTTGGCTTGGTCGGACATTTTGATAATCACTTTTGAACTTGATTGCGCAAACGTTCAAATTTTAGCAGGGTCATTGCGCAGTTACCATGGCATTACTCGTGATGCAATAAGCTGGCTTATAAAAACTTTTCTGGGAAGCTGCCGGTTGCCGCGCTAGGATTATTCGAACTTACCATGGCTGTAAGATTTAATTTTGTGTTTTAGGGTTTCTTCTAATAGCCAAATCAATCAAAGTGCATGCATGAAATCCTTCATAACTTTAGAATGGAGCTACCAAATGCTTCCCGATTTGAAAAACAGCTTATGTAGACTCTTAGGTATGATTAAAAAAATTAAAAAAAATCTTTCTTTTTTTCCATAAAAATGATATACTACCCCCTTAAGTAGAGGTAGGAACAGCTGTAGAGACTTCCATTCTTCGCCCCATGAATCTCTTGGCCCTCTTCTTCTGGTATCCCGATCGAGTTTTGGCTTGGTCGGACATTTTGATAATCACTTTTGAACTTGATTGCGCAAACGTTCAGATTTTAGCAGGGTCATTGCTCAGTTACCATGGCATTACTCGTGATGCAATAAGCTGGCTTATAAAAACTTTTCTGGGAAGCTGCCGGTTGCCGCGCTAGGATTATTCGAACTTACCATGGCTGTAAGATTTAATTTTGTGTTTTAGGGTTTCTTCTAATAGCCAAATCAATCAAAGTGCATGCATGAAATCCTTCATAACTTTAGAATGGAGCTACCAAATGCTTCCCGATTTGAAAAACAGCTTATGTAGACTCTTAGGTATGATTAAAAAAATTAAACAAATTCTTTCTTTTTTCCCATAAAAATGATATACTACCCCCTTAAGCTGTTGCTGTAATCAATAAAGATGGCAAGAATCATTACAAGTGCTTTGTTGATTTAAGCTGCAGGTTGGTTATCTGTGCCCAACATGCTATTCCAGAGTCTTTAGAAGACTGATGAGCCATTTGAGTGATTTGTACATAGCTAGTCTTGCTCCATAACTAAACTAGCAGTGTGATGACCAAGTTTGATTGACTTAAAGGTGGAGCAATCTATAGGTTCTTTCCTCAAATCAAAAGCAATCATATACAATGCCACTTGTGTCATGCTGGTCATTGTACTGTTCCATTCGATAAAATTAGAGCATGCTGCTATTTTTATACTAGACTGAATAAAATGGCAGATGTATGCTTTGTCCAGGTGTATACACAGAGACAGGTGGGACCAAGTATATAGCTATGTCAGACATAATTCTGTCAGGAAAGCATGAGAGATTTGAAATCTAGAGCTGGGAAAGACTTATGTTTGCATATATGGTAGGATCTGAGTATATCATGACCTACTTCCACTGACAGAACTTCAAAAATATTCCCGATATTTTAATCATTTTACTTTTGGCTACATGCTCTGGTCTTCTTCAGGAAATCAAGAGAAAAAGACTCACATGAATTTGATACAGCTAGAGCCAGTTATTTGTTAGCCCTTTTTGTCTCATTTTCCTGAAGAAGATTAGAGCATTTAGCCAAAACATCAAACTCTTACAAAAAAAATCATGACATAGCCCTACAAACCAGGAAATAGATGGTATCCATTAGCTAGCTGCATATATATGCTCATTAGTCTTTCTAACCCTATTTAGCTACTTGGCATACAACAGTTTGGTGCAGAGAAGAAAACTAGATAAAGACATGTCGGATCCCTCAAGATTCCGAATCCACTCACTAGCTACCATCCAAGATTGACAAATGATAAGGGAGATTCAACAATAGTAGAAAATCATTGGGGAGTGTGTGTAGCTAAAACACCAGTTAACAGTTGAGGAATTATAAGGTATCCTAAATGGAGCACACTATTCAAGTTAATTGAAGAGCTCAACAGAGAGGGAACTGTGACACAGAAAGAGAATCCCTAAGATATCCCAACAATAGCTACAACCTCACCAAATATTTCAACATGTTTTAGGTGTTTACAGTGAAGTGATAATGCCGCAGACCTGCCAACCCCAGAGTCATGAAAATCTGGAGATCCCCCCAAAAATCCTCGAAAAATCTGGAGATTTGGTATAAAATCTGGTCATCATTTGTATCAAGTCATAACATAGCATGTTAAGCATACTAAATTAACCCCCCCCCCCCCCCCCAAATAACACACTGCTATCAGTTTAATGATTCTGATTATAGCAAGAATTGCCCTTTTTGCATGGTCCAAAATTTTCTCATCAGGCACCCAGCGTTAACAGGAAACTTCAGATTCAGGGAATGCTAGCTTCATGGCTAGAATGCTTGACAAAGTGCCATCGATTTCATTGCCAAGCGTCTTATTCTTTCCGACAATGCTCAAGAGTCATTCCTCTTCAGCATTACCGTGAGGGAGGACAACAACTACCTCAGCGACACGAAAGAGGTATTTGAAACGCTGACAAGGTAGTTCGGATAAGCAAAAAGTTCGGATATAATTATAAATTTTATAAATTCATGAATGTAATTACTAAATTGTTCCACACTGTGCTGTAATATATATGTGATGGCCTTAACAGGCTAAGCAATTGCAACATTAAATCATTAAATGCTGAATCATGTTGGAACTATTTTCAATATCCTTTTAATCTGCTTCCTGGTACTAGAACCTCAGTAACTGGCATGCTGTAAATATTTTTTCATTATTTATACTCATAATGTTTTTATATTCATAATGTTGTATTTTCTCAGAGCAAATAGTCAGATATAAAGCAGTTGCAAGGGGCATGACTTTGCGACCCCCGACAGTCAAGGTTGCCTGCGAACTCTCGAAGTTTGGCTTCGTTCTTTTTTATCTCCGTTATTGTCAACTTCCCTACGCCTTACTCTTCCGCTAGTCCGGCTTGACTGGCTATCTTGCTTAAAATGGCTATCTTTTACTCGATCGACTCTTTTCCAAAGCGAACTACGTGGCAGATCGACGACCATTATACCAGGTCGGGTGTTCGAGCGTTCGGATATCATATCGAGTCGGATATGCAATGGTTACTGTATTATATATTTTTTGAACCTGAACCCTGATCTTTAAAAAATCAATTCCCTGGATATTCAGGGAGATCTGGAGATTAGTGTTGAAACCGGCAGCATTGGCAGGTCTATGGTCTACCTAAATTTATAGTATGACAGTACAGGATGGAGGGAAGAAACAAGTGACTGGATGAAACATGTAGCTATGTAGTGTCATATTGACTGCCTTACAACTATTTGATTATGTAAAGTTCAGCCCATCCTAGCTGCCTAAAGCAATACAATGCTCAGCCATCATATGGTCGTATCATCCCATTGTATCGTACTTTCATATTGTGAAACCAGCAACGATATGATGATGGGATACAGGGAGATGATATGACCTGGTTACAATCTGGCATTGAGCATCGACTAATCAAAGTGCTAGAATATACAAATGATGGATGAACTGCAGAGTCAGTTATTTAGTTGTGTAAATATTATGAGGTTTGGAGCAATGAATTCATCTTACAGCTTTTGGATAAAACATACAAGGCAAAAGACATTCAATATCTGTTAGGCAGATCTTTCAAAACTTGACAGATTTAAAGGCAACTCTGTGTATGTGTGTGTGTGTGTGTGAGGGGTGTGGAGGGGAGGGGGAGCCAGTTTGCAATCTGAAGTGAAATAATCCTACAAATACTGTTTTGATTACCATAGTCCATAGTCTTGAGTGTCTATAACAACTGTGATTGCAATAGCAATACTACCACCATAGAAGGATTTAAAGCACATATTATTTATGTTCATATGAAGAGCAGGGTGAGGGGTGGACTCAATAAAAATAACAAAATCTTAAGGTTATGATTAGTTCCATAGATTATGCACACTTCACTGTATGAACTATATTAACAAAAGATTGATCTCTCTGTGTGCTCTCTTTCGATACTAAATAGGTACTAACTATAAACTTACCAGCAGCAAAAGGAGAAGTACTCTGAACAAGCTGCAGTTGTAGTTTCTCTACTGTTGAAATGACAAGAGGAAGCTCTAGTATACCAAATGAGTGTTTTCATTAGGAGTTTAAACATGATAATTAGTCAAGATAAAAATTCCTGTCGCTTGTTTTTCAATTCGTATGCTTGACTACTTTGTCACGTTTAAGTGCATAATGAAAACGTAGAGTAGGGTTTCCTTTAGCCACAGATAGTTGGCTAGCACTTTCCTCAAGAACCACAACTGCAACCAGTTCATGCACTCAGATTACAAGGTACCCCCTGGCTGCAGGATAAGTATGCTAATACAACATTTTTCTTCGAAAATGAACACACAGAGTGACCTATCTTTTGAGCTATATAACAAAATAATCAATTATATATCAGTGGTTAGAAAGTGTAGCAGGCCAAACTGTGAAACCCGACCACACTCTAGCTAATGCAAGCTGTAGTAGTCCAACTCTGCTTAACTAGGCTTTTGTATATAGCAGAATCATTCAATATCAATATAAAATGCAGTGTTTCAGTGTACATTGAAGAATACACAACTAATCAAAAAGTGTTTATACTACTACTCAGCATTTTTGCAAACTGTATAAGTGCTACTCTGTGGCTAACCAAATCCAAAATTAATTGCTGCAGCAACCATCCAAATGCTTTGTCTAACATGCTGGAATGTTAATATTTGTAATCTGAGTGCAACATGAACCCATACTTCTAATCGATTCATTTCTTTACTCTTCAGAAACCAATTAGAATCCTCAAGTAACACTCAAAAGCGGTCAATGTTTCCAATAGTGCTACGATGCTATTGCAGTGATAAGCGTAAGGATATGGCTATTAACTATTCTTGTCTGATCGAAAACTTTAGTCTTAACTCTATTACTCCATCAGAATGGACTCCAGAAAGATCCAGCTGCTATAACAGATTTATTGTCGTCATTCTGAGCACCATTTTCTTTGTGATTGGAACACCATTCAATGCCTATGTCATCATAAGTATCTTCAGAAAGCACTGCTCTACTCAACCTACCATGATGCTATTAGCCACAGCTGATCTTCTGATTTGTATCCTCGTTTTACCTGTAACAATAATCATTGTAATAGCAGACGACTTTGTCTTTGGTGGTAGTGATCGTGTAAGATGCTAATTCTGTCAAATGGGAATCCTCTTCCACATCTTCACATTTGCCTCGGTGTACACAGTGGCTCTAATATCAGTGGATAGGTTTGTGTATATATGGAGGCCATTGCGGTACGAAAGGTACATGACAGTCAAAATTGTACGTTCACTGATTGTAGCAGTGTGGTTGCTTAGCACTGCAGTATCACTTACACCACTGTTTGGATTTGGGACCATAATTTTCAGTAAGTTTGCATTGACATGTACAATATCTTTCAGTAGGTCGGCTGATAGCACTGGGTACCTGGCACTTTTGGTGCTGGTCGGACTGGTACCTGTAATAACACTGATCGTGACCAATGTGTGGGTGTTTTGTATAGCACTGAAATCAATACGAAGGCACTACAAAATGATGAACCAACAAAATTATATCGACAACTTATTGCAGAGAGTCAGAGAAAAGAAAAATAAGGGACAGTTGAGGCTAATAAAAGTATTCATTGCAATTCTAGTTGCTAATACAGTGACATGGATTCCAGTTCTGGCTTCAATGATAGCAGGAACAACATTTGAGACAGACAATTATAATGCAGACATTAACATTTTTATTACATCATCCACCTATCTAACTCTTCTCTCACAATCAGCAGTGCACCCCATTATAGAATCCCGCTCACTTTTGAAGATCAACCAAAAAATATCGAAGGCACTCAGAGGGATCTGTGATAAATGTTGCTGTCAGGATGAAAATGTCAGCAATCAATGTTGTGGCAAACATTGTATTTTTCTGGATATATACAGTGCAGCATTTTTGTCAAATCAAACTGAACAGACAGATATTTAAGTTTTGCAGAGGATGTAATTAAATGCAATTGGTAACTATGACATTCGAAACACTCTCTCAAACTACAGTATAGAGAAGATACACCAGACATTTACTTTTATAAATAGGCAAATATTATTTGTTAGCTTTTCTGCAACTTTTCTCGAAGATTCAAACAGATTGATCCTATACTGAATTGATCACCATTTATAACAATTTGCTGTGAGATTTTTTGATTATTGATATAAATATTGTTTTAATATGCTACAGTTTTGTATAACAATCACTTTTAGGTAAGGTTCCTCTTCAGCTTTTCTCAGTTACCGGATAGAGCAAGAAGAATTGCCCATTTTTATTGCTTGCAGGAGGAAAGTGTAATGAGGTGATGGAAGTTTAGCCAATCCAAGTATATTGCTACACCAGCTCCAAGGAAAGTATCACTACCAGCTACATAGATACTACATCATTCAATTAATGTGTTTGCCATGGATGCACAGGGTGACAACTGGAATGATACCATGTGGCTTATGTGATTGGTGGGAAATATGATCTAATTCTGTAAACATTGCTTGCAAAACAGTTAGCTACACAAAATAGTTAATGCACAGTTAAGAGGATGCAAATTTTTGCCCATGTCGGGGAAATTTCATCCTTAACTAAACCTTTCTTCCTCTATAAGAAACAATTAAGAATACAGTAGTAGCCTAAGTGGATAGCTACCTCTGGGTAAAATAACCCCGTGATGCCTTGGTCTGCCAAGTCCAACGTAACCCAGTTGATCCTCTACCTAGACCGCTGATAAGGTGATCCTGGTCTTAGTTCCCTTGCTCTGGAACCCTGCTCAAGTATCTCACTCTCTCCACCTATCTGGGAGGTAAGCATATGACTTAACAAAGTAGCAAAAGCTCAGAGTGGCACCTTAGCACCCAACATACATACTTATAGATATCTGCTATCAGTTACATGATCTATATGGCCAATCGGCTTTCAGTAGAACATTCTATGAGGTTCTATTAACAATGTCCTTTGTTCTGTTTTGTGGTTGTGTAACCCATTAGGTGGTTGTAGTTGTGGAGAGCTCCTTATTCCTTCCTGTCAGGTCAAGGAGTGGTCCTGATGGTTTCCCTGATGCCTCCTTCCTGTCAGGTCAGGGAGTGGTCCTGGTAGTTTCCCTGACACCCAGCATATGCATGTATATCATGGGTATCAAATTTAAGGTGAAGGTACAGCTGTGATCAGAGTCCTTTTCGCAGACAGAACACTGAACACTGAAACTCGTATGAAAACAGAGAAAAACTATCGAACTTTTCATTACCATGTTGTTCTTCTGCACTGCTTGTAACAATTGTTAAGAAGCTAGACTCAATTTAAACTGTCTTGGCAATGTGCTGCAGATGACCCCAGAACTTGCATTTGTTTCCTGTGGTAGTGATATTAATATCACTACTGCTCCATAGGACCTTTGGCTAATACTTTAAACATCACTCAAAGCTATAAAGTTGGTGACTCTGTTAGCATGTGGAGACTTATATAAAATCCTTGTAAAGCTACTTTGATAGATTACATACTCTCAATGGGATACTCTCAATGGGAATAGGTGAAAATCAAATGGAATTTAATCTAGTATAGCACTTATACTGCACCAACATCACACTGAATTGAGGCCTTTTAACCCACTCACTGTCACAAGCGTATATATATATACGCAAAAAGTTGTTTATCAAATTAAAAAACCCATAAAAAATCGATCGTACCGTTCACAGACACCTTATATAGGTCAAAAATTAGCTACATTCTTCCCCTACGATCGTACCGAATATAAAGGCAATAGACTATACTGCATTGTATTGTCTGCATGTTTTTCGGTTGCAAATGTAAAAAAAAAAAAATTAAAAAAATAGACGTTCGGTAACTAGGGTAGTAATATTGAAAAGTCGGACCCATTCAGAATTTCAAATCGTGTAGAAGATGGCCGTTCGACTGTCCTTGGATAAAGTTATTTCTCAGGTTTAGGGCGACGATTTTGGACTTTCTGAGGATGAAAGCAGTGATCAAGAAGGCGATGGCATCTCATCCTACCTTGGCCAGAGCCGTGTTGACCGTGAAGCTCTGCTATGGCTTGGCAGAATAGTTGCTGATGACCTACCTTCAAGGAAGCTTAGCGCTTTCACTCGAGGTGACGATCTAGATGGAGATGAGAATACCAGCGATGAAGAAGGTATTTACAGTCAGTTTAGCTACAGTTTAGCTATGGCTAGTTTTGTTGTTAGCAAAGCAGAGCATGGACTCTTTAGTTTCCTTATTGCGCGGTAAAATTATTTGAGGCCAATTTCTTTTATCCCCTTCAGGTTTGAAGCATGAAGCTATGGATTGGGCAGCTGACAGAGCTTCATCAACTCTGACACAATCTATTGTTGCTAGCCCTCCTATTGCTGTGACGGCTGCTTCATCATCTTCTCCATTGTTCCTACCAGTATATCTGCAACTGTATTGTGTAACCTCTGCATCAGGTTCTATGACTTATGTGACGTATGTGACGTCTGTAGTCACACTCCTATACTATTTCCATCATCATCATTGTCTGTTCCATCGTCATGCCCTCCTTTATTTTTAACCTCGCACTCTGTGTCCTCTTCTAGAAGTATGCACTCCTTCACGACCAGTTGTTCAGCTTAGTCATAGCACTAGGAGTGTTCGTCATGCTCGAGTTTGTCAGAGTAGTGGTAGTGAAATAGCTTCTAGTGCTTCAAGTTCTGCTCTGCCTTTAGCTAGTCCTCTCTTTCTTTCTGGAACTTCACCTACCAGCATTTCTTTAGCTCAGTCTCTTGCTTCTTCTACCGTTTCCTCAGCTAGTACCTTTGATAGTCCCTCCTCTAATTCTCCAGAAGAGGGTGTTTGCGTATATGGTTGAGGCATGCATTCTGGCTCATGTCCGCAGAGCAGATCACCTTGCCAGTGGTTACAGGAAGAGAGATTTTTTAACCTTCCGGTTGCTAAGGAACTAGTGGTATGCTTCTGCTCACGTCAGCGTGCTGGCTGCCCTCGCTCAGTTCATAACGAGCGTCTAGACCGGCTGAACACCACGCTTGGGCATTGGTCAGCACTAACTGAAAAACAGCAGAGGTGTGTTGTCTGTGTAGCAGTTGGAAACATGTCGGGAATCTCAAACCGCCATGAGACCACTTATTTGCCGTCACTGCAAAGTACCACTGTGTCACAAAGAGGGACTGTTTTTTTCAAGTACCACTCCATGGTAGACTTCACCAAGTAGTTTACTAGTTTTTGCTTCACTTTTTAAAATTTTTACTTTCTATGGTATTTCCATTTTTCTCTCTGTTCTATGTGTGTGCTAGATGGCTGTTGTTTTGTATATGCATGTTTTTTGTTGCTATTTTTGTCCTGTTATGGGAAGATGAACAGGGAAGATGTAATAAATAATTGTTCATACAACACCAACTTGATAACAATATTTTCATCAGAAAATAAATATTAAAAAATTAAAAATATATATTATGCAAGTTATGTGAATACAATGAGTGTGTACAATGAGTGTGTGCATGTATATATATATATATAATCGTATGTTGCATTGTCTAGCATAGTCAGCTTTCATTAGGCTGTAAACATAATGATATTCATCATTTGTGGTCGTTGCTTAGCAACCTAAAGCTGACCACAGTGATTGTCGACACCAATGCTATCCCATCAACCATGGTTGCTAGGGACTTTAGTGCATTCCTGATTTAATATTGATTTTTATTTGCACCCGAGTCCAATTAAAAAAAAATGCTGCCTAAACCTGACGGTGAATGGGTTAATATTCGTAACTTGAGGATGCACACTGGATCAACATCACATTCATATTGATGCAGATTAAAGTAGAGAACATGAGACTGGGTTGAGGCTGAGAGTACATAATCAACCAACATCACCCTGGATGGAGGCAATTTGGAGTAGTAGTGTAAATGATGGGACGTGAGTATGGGACACATTTTATATAATATGACATACTCATAGTTTCCAACCATCCTGAGAATCCAGGAGAATCCTTGATTTATGGTCCAGTCCTAGATGAAAAGCTCTTTAATTAACTTTCCAGTGAACTGCATTGTGAAATAATCACAATAATTGTGGCCTGTCAGATCAGCTAACAACCAACCACAAATGCAACACAGTGTGTTGCAGCTGATCTCAAGCTTAGTCAGTTCTTGCTGTTTAAATCAATTTTAATGGCTGAGTCATCTTCTCCCACTCCATGAAGTCATGCTCCTCCAGCTAAAAAGCCAAGGAGAGTCTGTAGCCATGATAAGTGGATTGGGAAAGTCATAGGAATAGGATTGTGGAACAAAGTTCGGTTTAACAAAATTAAGTTACACGATGAATAACGCTTTTATTCTTGCTACCTATATAGTAGTCGCCTTTGCTAGATGCATTCTGTGCCCATCTCATTCCAGTGTAGCATATGGAGGTATAAATCATGTGACTACCCATGGGATGGCAAACAGCACTGGGAAGCAGCGAAGAACAGCACTGCTTGTAGTTCTGTGGCTACAATCTTTAACTAGCATACGACAAACACTTTAACAAAGGTTGAAACCTGATTTTCAATATTTGTAGCTAAACATAGTTTAGTCTTTCTTACCAATAATCATGCTAAATAACTCTTCTCCCATTAGTTATAGGAGTCTGAAATAACTAGAAAGTTGCATTGTGGGCATATAAAGTACCACCACAATTGTCAATGAAGCATTAACACCTCATTTCCTTTTTTTAACCACAAACAACATGGCTACACATTCTCCATCATGATGGCTGATTCTAATGAGAGGACTGATAAATATACTACCTTCTGGTGTGCTAGGGGATAGCTGGAGCATTTTTTTGTTGATATACCAATATACCAAACACTTGTACAGCACCTAATCTTTTTACTGCCTTAAAGCTTAAAATGGTTTAAATTTCTCAAGTGCTCTAGTGTATCAGATACTACAAACATTATGAAGGGGGAAAGGTTTGGTGTATCACAAATAAGCTTCCTTTACTGAATTACTTTGGCCAGTTGGACAGTGCTTACTGCTAAGGCAGGTGTTTTTACAGATCAATTATTAATTGACTATTTCTTCTGTAGTAAAAGGAAGCAGGACTGGTAGAATCAGTGGTGATTGCTGCATGCTGGTAAACCGGGTGTAATCCATAAGCTCTGTCCAACTAGTGGCTGAGCCTTCTATAATATGTGGGACGTTTCCTGTCTTAACATGACAGCTTAAAGGCTCTCTCACAACGAGCAGACATCTCAAGTTATTGAAAGGCTTGAAAATTCTCTCACTCTACCTATGCTTCTGTTGCTTTCCTTTGTTATCCCTTCTATGGAAAAGTTCAACTGGATATTACAAGAGCCTACCAAAAATATATCCCATCAGCTCTTGAATGCAATAAGCAATTCATCTACATTGTATGTAGCTAACCTGCTAAAGCATGATGTGATTCTTGCAGCTGCTTATAAACTTCAAGATCTTAGCTTGGAACCTGACAAGTCAATCACGGATGAGAACCTTAGAGTAGGAAACTCCACTTGGCTTGTCTACATGACCTTGAAGACAAAATATCAAGCCATATTTAAGGCTGAAAGGAAGCTTTTATGTGAACAATGGATGTAAGCAAAGAGTCAAATGCTGTCCTTTAGTGGAGAGTCAACAAGCTGAAAGGCTGTTTAAAAAAGCATCAAATTCATTACTAAATCAGAGCTTTTGAAGAGAGTGATGAGTAACTACCAGGACACATAATTTTTAGAATATTGTACCATGGATTAATACAAAGGTACTTGCTGTGACATGACTCTAGCAAGGAAGATTTTGGAAGGAATAATATAAACTGTTCAATAAGGCACTATGAACTAGTTCCAGAACATGCAAAGTTATCAGGTACACTGAGTCAGCTATCTTTCAAATTTAGCTTCACTGGATAGGATATGCTGTAAGTATTCAGCTTTGGCTACCATTCTTCACCTCCAGGATTAGGCTTTATCACGCAAATATAATAAACAATATCAACAATAATAGGAGAAAAATCTATGATTAAAGCTGACACCATATACCACCTCATCCAGGTCTTTACTGCTGATTCTGGTAACTAGACACCTACACTTATGATGAAGCACTGTTGAGATTCTCATGTGAACACTCAATTTATTAAGGCTCTTATCAGCCATCCAGGCACTTTATCAGGAGAGGAGTGGACTGGGTGAGAGAAAAGGTCACCATCACCACCGCCAATTCCATGAGATGGCTGTTAGAGAACATCGATGCATCAGGGAGTATGGTAGCACCCCCTGTATATTGATTTGACTCCTCCTTTAAAATAGCTGATGCCAAACAAAAAAGTTAATATTGGTCTAACAATATTGTTTGTATTCTAAATGGTGCTGTCGGCCAATTTTACCTCCAAAAGGTTTCTACAATAACATTTTCTAAGTTAATAAATTGACTGCCCAAAGTTCATCATCAGATCTATATTATATGCAACTACCTTTTCTGACATGTATCTTGCATAACATATGTACATTATATCTCCAAATTCTCCACTGCAACACAAACCCGGCAAAGGATTGATAATCCATTATTTATTGGGCAAATTTGTTCCTGGCTGAGTGATTAAACTGCTATTCATCCCTTTTCACTGCAAAGTAGCTGCTTAGAAGTTTGCTCTAGTGATATTAATTTATAGCACAAACCTTCAACAAACCAAGTTGCTACTATCACCCATACAACTAAGTTAATATGCATATGTGTGTCTTTAGGGTATATATAGTTATGAAGTTATCCTAAATAAATACTTGTAGCAGGCTTCCAGAGAGATACATAAACAAGAAGAAAATGGTTATATCAGCAAAGAGAACAGAAATAAGATACATCATTCGAAATCATTCACAGATTATTAAATGTACAGATTAAAAAAAGAACAACACACATTGGTATATATGTTAAAAGGTCTTCAAATAGTTTGTGGGTATGATGGATAAAACAAGTCAAAATCGATTCTTCTGTATCTATGCACTAGTGAAATGGTTGTGATTATCACAGTTCCTGATGGAATTCACTAATGGAAAACAAAAGCCTTGAAATCTAGCCTTGCTATAATTATATATATATGTAACTATTAGTGTTCAGACAAACCAACATATTCTCACTCTGAATCTGTACTTGGTCTTGTGTGGCAATCCTAGATGGATATATTTTCTTAATTTTATGCACAACTGTCAAAAACCTTATAAGTTATTAACAATTGAATAATTATTTGCTAAATCACCTTAAGATTATAATGTTATTACGTCAACTTAGAGGTCATTGAGAATTGAATATGTGTAGCTATATGGTAGTCCATAACATCAAACAATCAACCAAATACACCAAATCCACCACACACACCCACACCAAAATATGTCATACATATAATACACCCCTTTATTTCCCCCAATTCCTGAACAGAAACAATCTCTCTGTACAGCCATAGGAAATCCTCAGATGCAACAGATCATCACCTCTCAAGTGTATGTTGAAATATATGGTTTAGTGATGTAAAGTCAATGATTTTCACCTGATCACAGGTTAATTGATTTAATCTTTTTACATTTCAAATCCATTCAAGGTCATGTTAAACTATCTTGTAAATACGTCAAGAAAATATTGAATCAGACAAACGATCTTAACACATTCCACACAAAACAATTATCTTCTCTTAGAAGCCTATTGCCTAGTTTTTTAATAGCTGGAACATTATTCCTGTTTCAATATCAATATATAAGGCAGAGTTGCAGTGTATGTCAGAGGGCCACTCACAGGACCTACCTAAAGAAGAGCAACTTACATTCGAACAGTTGACATTAAATAATAAGAGTGAGATTGATGAATGTAATGAGAATGAGGAATGTGTGTACAAAGATCAAGGACCACATACAAAGATCAAGGACCACTATCCACAGGATGTCTAGACAGTGAGAGTACTATGGGACCAGCTGGCAAAGAAGTTGTCAACAGGAACTCTGAGGTTTCTTCCGAATAATGAAACACCTCATGACCAGCTGTGACGAAACAGCCTGCAAATATAAAAAGAACAGAACTGTTATTAATGTTAGAATAGTTTGTATAGCAAGTGAACTTGAGTTATTGACATTGTTGTAATTTTGTAAAAGGCGGCACACCTCATTTGTGCCAAGTATCACTGATCTATTTCTCACTGAACTAGCTGAAGCTAGTCCCTTGCAGTCAAGGAACTGCAGGGAGGGTTAAACCAGTCACTAGAGTAGAGTGACTGAGTTCTGTCCAAGAAGGGTTGCTAGTAGGCAGACTAGTATCAGCAGGCTTGGACGAGAGAGCCATCTCTACACAGCTTGCATAGCTAAGAAGCTGAGTTGGTGTGGGAGTAAGCAGCTCACAGTGGTGGCAGCGGTGGGATTCTCAGAGAAGGAGTCTCCCAGACAAACATTCAACAGGAGTGTTTTGTTGTGCTTGAGTAGCTGACAAGGAGTTAGCTAGTACTAAATTGATTGGTTTTTGGCATTGTTCTCTGAAGGAGAAAGTGCTAGCTTCTCTAGGGTGGAACTAGAAGCTGAAAAGAGAGCTACTGAGTGTTCAGACCTAGTCGATACAGTGTTGCAATTTTTTGTTTTTGTTGATTTTTGTAATCAACTCTGAGCACGGTTCAGGCGGCAAGCCTAGGGAACCTGAAAACCCTCTCCTACCAAGCTAGGTTGCAATTAATTTGGTGTAGTGTGCATATTACAATTGACTAAAACCTTGTTTTATCATATTTTTCCATTCTTCTCAGTCTTAGTGTGTCAATTGCTCAGATGACCTTCCGATCTCAACCAGGAGAAAACCGACAACTACGGAGTGGAAGTCTCTTCCAAACTCCGGGGGACATGGAGCATGAGCCCGCAGAACTCGAAGATGCCTCTGACGCTCCCATGTCTCGAACTGCAGTGATGACAGGATTCATCCAAGCCGAGGAGAGACGAGCCCAGCGAGCAGAAGAAGAAAGACAACAGGCCATGGAGCAGCGTGCTCTGGACAGGAAAATGGATGAGGAACAACGACTTCTGGACCGACAACAGGCGACTGAGCAACAGGAGAGATGGTTCCGAGCCCTGACGGTGGTCATCGCACCACAACCACTGGTTCCACCAGTGGCACCTCCTCCCAGATTGACCCTTCAAAAATTCGTAGAGGAAGTGGACGATATGAACGCCTATCTAGAAACATTTGAAGCAACCGCCACAGCGGGAGCCTGGCCAGCACACCAATGGAGTATCTACCTGAGAAGCTCCCTATCTGGTCGAGGACTCGTAGCAGTTTCGTCACTATCAGCCGCAGACCAAGCTGACTACGTTACAGTACGAAGAACTCTACTACAGACCTACCAGGAGTCGTACCGCCGGAAAGCGTTTGAACAGCCATTCACCACGAACAATCCAGAACTATGGTTTAGAGCATATAAACAAGCATTCACTCAGTGGGTGGACTCCACTGGCAAAACAGCGTTCGATGCCGAACTTGCTCTCAAAAGATTACCGGGTTGGCTGGAAAACCAAATGAGGAATCTACAACCGGAAACGTTTTAAGAATTGATCGAGACCATAACCAGATATCTCGGGAACCAGAAGAAGAGAGAAGACAGACCATCAGGCAATGAGAGGGATCGAGGAAACCCTACGAACACTTCCTCCCGCCCTTTCAGACAGGATTCACGAGGGACTCCTCTCACTGCAACTCCCAGATGGACTCCTCCAAACCAACAGAGATGACAGGACCATGAGAGAGCTACACCATCACGACAGACACCCCAGACTAACCGAGGAATGGAATGCTACAAGTGTGGGAAACTCGGGCATTTTCAGCGGGACTGCCGTGTGAAGATAGAACAAGCAAGGTGTAGCATTCAGATGATTCCCCAACGTCAACAAAAACTACCAGAGTGGACCAAAATGGTGAAAATAAACGGAAGGAAGATGGAAGCCCTACTAGATACAGGGTGCACGAAAACACTTGTCCACCCCAGGTGCATCAAAGAGAACGATTACCTGGGATGGAACATTCCTTACAACACAGCCTCATCAAAGGAGACGTGTTTCCCGGCAGAAATGTGACCCTTGAGGTGGAAGGGAAGAGCATGGTGATGATTGTAGGAGTTTCAAAACACCTCAATGTAGATATGTGCATGGGAGGAGATGTTCCCCACTTTAGGAGGTATCTGCAGAAGGCTCTCACCACCAAAGGACCAATGCGTGAAGAGCTAAACACCTCAACTACTTCCATCATGACCGAGTCAGGCATGGTAGTGACCCGTGCTCAACAGCTGAAGCTGGACAACCTCGAGGAGGAGGAGCGGCGGCAAGACGGGCCCATCGTGTATGCACTCTACCCGGTCGGTGATGAAAGGGAGACAGAGGGAGAGACGCCGGAGACGGAGATAGAGACGACCTCTTCGGAGCTGCTAACGGCAGGGAGTGAAACGACCCCTCCTGAGACGACTACAATGACAGACGAGACCTCTGGTGACACAGCGGAACCACTAGATGGCATCCTCTCAAGAGAAGAACTGAGCTCCGCTCAGAGGTATGATGCAAGTTTAAAATGGGTACGAGAAAAAGCCAAAAAGAGCAGTGACCCTTATTATTGGAAAGAGGGTTTTTTAATGCGGAAACCTTACCATGCATTAGGCAAAGACCTAGTGGTGATACCAAGGGTAGCACGGGACAAAGTACTTAGCATGGCTCACAACACCCCCATAGCAGGTAACTATGCACATGAGAGAACTCTCCAGGCTATTAGAGCTCGCATGGATTGGCCGGGAATCACTAAAGATGTTAAAGAGATGTGTACCTCTTGTCCCATCTGCCAGAAGGCTGGCCCTGCAGTCATAGCTAAGGCCCCCTTACATCCCTTGCCAGTGATGAAAGCCCCCTTTGCGAGAATAGCCATGGATGTATTTGGCCCCCTAACCAGAACCAAGGATGGCAATAAGTACATTTTAGTCCTGATGGATTACCTCACAAAATGGCCGGAAGCCTATGCCCTCAGGAATGTGACCACAGAAACTGTGGTTAAATGCGGATGTTACTGCACGAATTGGGGTCCCCGAAGAGTTGTTAACGGACAATGGGTCAAATTTCATGTCTAAAGTCATGAGAGAATATTGCAGTCTAACCGGCATCAAACAGATCAGGACCTCCCCATACCACCCCCAAACGGATGGTATGGTGGAGCGTTTTAACGCCACCCTGAAGAGGTTACTACGGAAACTCACACAGAACCCGAAAGTAGAATGGGACCATTGCCTGCCCTATATATTGTGGTCCTACCGTGGCAGAGTCCACAAGACCACTGGGTTTACCCCTTACCAATTACTGTTTGGTAGGCAAATGAGAATGCCCCTCGACCAGATGGTAAGGTACTAACAGGGAAAGGAGGAACTGAATGAGAGCAGCATGACTGAGTATGTGGCTACCTTAAAAGCCAATATAGAAGTTGTAAGAGACTTAGCATTCGAAAGAGAGAACACTGAAAAAGAAAAGCAAAAAAAATACCATGACCAGGGTGCCAAAGAAAGATCCTTTGTGGTTGGGGATTTAGTCTTAGTATTAGACCAATGAAACAGAACAAACTAAACAACCAATGGCAGGGACCTTTTCCCATATCCCAGAAATTGACAGATGTTACCTACAAAGTTGACCTGGGTGGTAGTGTGAAAAGGTATCGGACCTTTCATGTAAATTGCATGAAGAAGTGGACCTCCCCAGCGGCTGCTGTCTTCATAGCTGGCGAAGTTGACCCCGAGGACTTAGAAGAACAACCCTCACAGGCCCTATCAGTATCCCATCAACAAGAACTAGCAAGGTTTAAGGAGAAGTATCAGGAGGTCCTACAGGATAAGCCTGGCAGAACTGCCTTAGTACAGCATGCAATCCCAACAAAAGATGTGGCACCTATCAGGTAACCCCCTTACCGGTTGGCCCACCATTCCCAGGAGATACTAAGGGAAGAGATCAAAACCCTTCTAGACCAAAACATCGTAAGGGCCTCACACAGCCCGTGGGTGGCGCCCATAGTGCTAGTGAAGAAAAAAGACGGTACCCAACGAATGTGTGTTGATTATCGGAAACTAAATAGTGTCACCATTAACGACCCATACCCATTGCCTAATATTGAAGAGCTCATTGCAGATATTGGCCCCTCCAAGTATATTACCACCTTAGACTTGTCGAAGGGGTACTATCAAGTCCCAGTCACCCCCAAAGATAGAGAGAAGACGGCGTTCGTCACTCCGTATGGCAAATACGAGTTTTTAACTATGCCTTTCGGTCTGATTTCAGCACCATCGACGTTCCAAAGGCTGATGGACGAAGTTCTAAATGGGTTACATACATTTGCCGTGGCTTACTTAGACGACATTCTCATTCACAGCCCAACATGGGAAGATCACATGAACCATTTGGACGTAGTATTCAATAGGCTCCAAGAGGCTGGATTAAGTGTTAAACAGAGAAAATGTACATTTGCAAGTAACAGCTGTGTGTACTTGGGACATGTTGTGGGTAGTGGGAGAGTACAAGCTATGGAATGCAAAGTGTCAGCAGTTAAAAATTTCCAAATACCACAAACAAAGAGGGATGTCCGATCCTTCCTTGGGTTATGTGGCTACTATAGGAAATTCATACCCAGGATTTGCTACTTTAGCCACACCCATGTCGAACCTGACCCGTAAGATCATGCCCAAAAAGGTTGTATGGACAAACATTTGTAACCAGTCCTTTTTAAGTTTGAAGGAGGCTTTGACTCAAGCCCCGTACTCATGACTCCAGATTGGTCTAGACCTTTCATACTTCAAACGGATGCATCAGCATCCGGGTTGGGGTATGTGCTGAGCCAAATCAATAGCAAAGCGGAGGAACACCCAATCGCGTATGCTTCCAAAAAACTCCTCCCGAGTGAACGAAACTACTCAGCCATCGAGCGCGAGGCTCTGGCAATTGTGAAGGAGGTTAAACATTTCCGAACGTACTTAGAAGGTACCACATTCACGATTCAGACCGACCATAACCCTCTCACACACTTAGGCAATCTAAAGGACAGCCATGGAAGGCTGGCCCGGTGGGCCCTGGCTCTCCAGCCTTACAGCTTTACGATTGTACACTGACGTGTAGCTGCCAATGCCAATGCAGATGGCCTATCAAGAGACCAAGGGTCTCTATCTAAGGTTGGGGGAGTGTCAGAGGGCCACTCACAGGACCTACCTAAAGAAGAGCAACTTACATTCGAACAGTTGACATTAAATAATAAGAGTGAGATTGATGAATGTAATGAGAATGAGGAATGTGTGTACAAAGATCAAGGACCACATACAAAGATCAAGGACCACTATCCACAGGATGTCTAGACAGTGAGAGTACTATGGGACCAGCTGGCAAAGAAGTTGTCAACAGGAACTCTGAGGTTTCTTCCGAATAATGAAACACCTCATGACCAGCTGTGACTGAAACAGCCTGCAAATATAAAAAGAACAGAACTGTTATTAATGTTAGAATAGTTTGTATAGCAAGTGAACTTGAGTTATTGACATTGTTGTAATTTTGTAAAAGGCGGCACACCTCATTTGTGCCAAGTATCACTGATCTATTTCTCACTGAACTAGCTGAAGCTAGTCCCTTGCAGTCAAGGAACTGCAGGGAGGTTAAACCAGTCACTAGAGTAGAGTGACTGAGTTCTGTCCAAGAAGGGTTGCTAGTAGGCAGACTAGTATCAGCAGGCTTGGACGAGAGAGCCATCTCTACACAGCTTGCATAGCTAAGAAGCTGAGTTGGTGTGGGAGTAAGCAGCTCACAGTGTACAATGAAGAATACTTGAGCAATCCAGAAGTGTTTAGACTTCCCTTGCACATTGCTACTCAGCACTTGTGCTAACTATATAAGTACTACTCTGAGGGTGTCCTTGTCATAAATTAATTGCTGCAACCATCCAAGTGTTTTGTTTAACATTCTGGACTGTCAATATCTGTAAACTGAGTGCAACATGAACCCATACTTCTCATTTGTTTACTCTTCAGGAAACCGTCAGAATCCCAATATCAAATTAGTACTGTGAATATGGTGCACAACTTACTCCTTGGGAAGCCACAGTAGACCTTAATATAGACAAACAAATTCGTGCAATGCTCAAAATCAGTCAGTGTTTCCAATAGTGCTATGATATTAGAGTAGCAAAGGCGAGATATGGGTCTTGACTATACTTGTTTGATCGAAAATATTAGTCATAACTCCACTACTCCAACTGAATGGATCCCAGAAAGAAGCAAGTTCTATAACAGATATATTGTCATCATTGTGAGTATCATTTTCTTTGTGATTGGAGCACCATTCAATGCCTTTGTCATCATCAGTATCTTCAGAAAGCACCGCTTTACTGAACCCACTATGATGCTACTGCTAAGTCTAGCCACATCAGATCTTCTGATTTGTATCCTCGTTTTACCCGTAACGATAATCATTGGAATAGCAGACGACTTTGTCTTCGGTGGAAGTGATTATGTAAGATGCCAATTCTGTCAAATGACAATCCTCTTCCACATCTTCACATTTGCCTCTGTGAACACAGTTGCTCTCATATCGGTGGATAGGTTTTTGTATATATGGAGGCCATTGCGGTACGAAAGGTACATGACTGTCAAAATTGTACGTTCACTGATTGTAGCAGTGTGGTTGCTGAGCACTGCAGTATCACTCACACCACTGTTTGGATTTGGGACTATATTTTTTAGTAAGTTTGCATTGACATGTTCTTTATCTTTCAGTATAATGGCTGATAGCACTGGGTGTCTGGTTCTTTTGGTGCTAGCAGGACTGATGCCTGTAATAACACTGATCGTGACCAATGTGTGGGTGTTTTGTATAGCACTGAAATCAATGCAAAGGCACTACAAAATGATGAATCAGCAAAAATATGTCGACAACCTATTGCAGCGAGTCAGAAAAGAGAAAAGCAAAGGGCAGTTGAGGTTAATAAAAGTATTTATTGCGATTCTGGTTACCGATGTAATCACATTGATTCCAGTGCTAGGTTTAATGATAGCAAGCACAATATTTGAGAAAAGAAGTTTAAATTCAGACTTTATCATTTTTATTACATCATTCAGCTATTTAACTCTTCTCTCACAATCAGTGCTGCACCCTATCATAGAATCCCGCTTACTTTTGAGCGTCGACCAAAAAATATCGAATGTACTCGGAGGAATCTGTGGTAGGTGTTGCTGTCAGGATGAAAATGTCAGCAATCAATGTTGTGGCAAACATTGTATTATTCTGGATATGTGCAGTGCAGCTTTTTTGCAGGAACCTGAACAGTCAGCCAATCCTTCCACTTAACATAATAAAATATGGAATGCTTTGCATATAATGTAATTTGACTTATTAGGTATATACCATGATGATGTACACCAGACTTTACTTTAAATGGGAAAATATTACTTGTTTGTTTTTCTGCAACTAAGATTAAAATGGCTTTATTGAATTGATCATCATTTATAACATTTTACTGTGACTTTTATTGAGGAATAATCATTATTACTATCAAATATTGTTAATAGACTACAATCAATCATTGACGTTGAGGTACGATTCCTCTTCAGCTTTCATCAGCCAAATGGTTTCCTGATAGAGCAGGAGCAGCCAGGAAGAGAGTGCCCAAAACTGTTTATAGGCCGGCTTTTTTCCGCTTTTTTATTTGAAGGCAGGAGAAAACAGTGGTCAAAATTTAAGAGCAGACTAAAATGTAACTGCTACCTTGGTTCATTACTCAATTAGTGTTCTTTGCCATGGATGCACAAGGAAACCACTGGAATGATATCATGTGGCTTAGGTGATTGGTGGGAAATATGACCCAGTTCCAAAAACAATACTTGCAATAGAGTCAGCATACCGTATTCACTCGAATATAAGTTAAGTCAAGCAATGCGCTTGCGCAGTGCCAAGCCATGATGGTGTGTCATTGTGGTTGTTATTATTTCAAAAATTGAGCTAGGGCTGGCAAGAGTTCCTAATCGCTATCGTAATCTACAATGAGTTCGTTATGTTCATTCTGTTCTTCATCCTCTTCATCCAAGGAAGCAAATGGATCTTCTCCACCGCTGTCACTTGCTTCAGCTGGCGAGTAGCTTGTTTAATGGCTGAAGCTGCTACTATCGACTGAGGCAGTGAATTTCTCCATCTTCAGACCCGTCCACCTTCACAGTGATGCCACAAGCACGGAATGATTTCTTGACCAACTCGGCAGTCAAGCTAATGATAAACAACAGTGCATGTGCAAGAGCGGTGGTGTAATTAACTTGGTGTGCTACATTTGGAGTGTGGCTTTCAGAGCAACTTCTATTCAGTGTGCGACTTATATTCGAGTGAATACGGTAGTTAACAAGAATGTGGGTTGGAGCTGAACCCAGCATAAGCATACAAGTATGAAGACTTATTTAATGAGGTAAAAGATTAGCTGTGATCAGAGACATTTTCACAAACTGTACACAGAAACTCATAGATGAACAGTAGTGCTTGTCATGACCATGCACTTGTAGTTCTGCACTGCTGGTCACGATTGTTAAGTAACTAGACTGAATTTTAACTATTTTGCTATGTGCTTCAGTTGACCACAGAATGCCTTGCTTTTGCTTTGTGTGGAAGTGATATAGACTACTGCTCCGTAGGACATTTACTTTCAACATTACTACTCAAAGCTATAGAGTTAGTGATGGTGCTAGCATGACAAGACACATAAATTAGTTTTTCTTGTAAAGCTACTTTGATAGATTACAAATGCTCTATAGGTGTGTGTGAAGATCATACTGAATTTAATCTAGTATTGCTCAATGGATTCAGATACTGCACCAATATCACACTGAATTGAGGCATTTTGAAATATGTCAACTTCAGGATGCACACTGGATCAATACCACATCATCTTGATGATAAGGAACATGACACTGAGTTGAAGCAGGTTGGGAGTACATATTTGACCCAACATCACTCTGGATTAACTCATGGCGTGGTATGGTGGGTCGATGTGACCCGGTTACAATGGTAGCGTAACTATCAGCATTAAGAAATTTTGAAATTCATGGTCTGCGCGTTGGGCTTCATCTAAATAATGAAAATAATGATAGGATCTGAGAAAAGGGTCCACTTCACGCAAAAAGTGATTTTGTGCTAGGACTGAAATAGCACGAATTTTTCAATAAGTACCTCAGAGGCATCTTGAATCTTTGTTCTACCTTCTTGCAAACTTTCAGGGTCTAGAAGCGCTTCTTTCTATCGTAGCCGCAGTTAGCAAAGAGCAACAAAAAGAGAAGCTTCAATGAAAATGGGATTCACTCGGTACGGAGGTGTGGTTTACACGAAAAGGTGTGGTTTCAGTCATGTGATATTTCCGCCATCAGGGGTGTGGTTTTCACGGGGGGGTTGTTATATCGGTGGTTAGAAACTGCAGCTTGGAATGGATACATACTCAGGCCGTAGCAAGCAATTATGAAGTGGTCCGGCCAGGAAGTGGGTGTGGCCACATGGGTGTGGTCGGATGTTGTCATTATACCAATTATCATCATTGCCAACAACTAGAGTGGGTGGTTTGACACCATGTTGGAAATTAACACACATAATAGTTAACACTTTTTTTAGAATACAAAGCAAGGTAAAAATAAGCAAAAATACAAAGATAAATATACATTATTACATTGATACGGGGAAATATCACGAGTCTGTGGCTAGTATTTCCACGAGTGCCGCAGGCACGAGTGAAAATACCGGCCAATCAGACGAGTGATATTTCACCCTATCAATTTAATAATGTATTTATCATGGGACTGAGGATGCGCAAACCTTTACTGAGCATGCGCATATCGTATAGGTAATAACAAGTACGCGATATGGTAAAGTATCACAGTAGTTCTATTTGTACTATTCTCTATGAGTGGAGTAGATAGCTACATGATAAAAGATGATAACAAACAAAAAAGAAAGTTCATTATTCAATCGCAAAACAAAAACATTGGTCACTCCTTAGCATAAGTTAAAAAAAACTAAAGATAAATACAATATAAGCTCCATCAAACAATTAAAATAATCGAAGTTGTATATATATATATATTCAAAATTTTGTAAATATGTTACATCTGTGTTCAGAACGACTTACAAATTCGTTAAGAATAACTTTGAGATCCAATGCATCTGTTTTGTCTTTATGTACATGTAGAAGCATCAGATAATTCAGCCGTTCCTGCTTCATTGTTGCACGAAGATACATCTTGACACGCCTTAATGCACTAAAGGACCTTTCTGAAGATGCATTGGTGGCAGGCATGACAAATATGAGCTGCACTAGGCGTTTCACAGACGACAAAAGAGACAATTGACCAGAGGAAAGCGAAAGAAAGTATTTCTTGACATCAAAAATGGTGGTCTCAGAGACCAGCATAGGCTTATCTTGGAACTGTTGGAAATGCACAGCGAAGGTCTGAAGCTGGGATCGCAAAGCCTCAATATTAAAGTCATCTTTGTAAAAGTCACAGATAGCTTGAAGATCATTTGCAAGTTCTTCTTGCTTGCATGCTTTGAGCAAAACTGTTTCCAGAGATTGGTAAACCTTATACCCAGGTTGGTTAAATCTGTCCTCTATGCAGTTGATAATCAAATCAATGGCTTCATAGTACTGACGACGGTAGAGAGATTTGGGGGTGTCAGGAAAATCACCTTGTCAATCCATCATCAAGACGTCGCGGAACTTTTCGACGTCGTGGAAGCCGAGGTTCATCAACATCAAAATCACTTTTTATTGTATTTACTTTAGACCAAAAGAGGTCAAAGATTTCATCACTTCTCAATGATTTGATGGTATCCACTGTCATCTGAGCTACCTGCTGACCCTCTGCTGCTGAAATACTTTTGTGTTGTAGTGTGCTGCTTAGATTATCAGCATGCTTCAATAACATTTCTCCCAACATGTTGCCATACAAGTAGTCAAATGTGCTCATCATCGCTGACACACCATGGATTCGAGCCTTTGTCTCACTATCTTTTACTACTTCGGTAGCCTCTTCCCATGTTCGTTGCAAAGTTTTGAAATTATCGATAATGCTACGAAGAGCATCAGCTTTAACAGTCCACCTCGTTGGACAAAGCACCCGGATACCTGCAGATGCAATACTTCCTGGCAACTTCTCCTTCACCCTCTGAAAAATAGCTTCTCTACGTGGAGAATACTTGATCAACTTAGTAATTTCGTGGGTTGTTTCCAAAGCATCTTTCATTATTTTGGATTTCTTGATAGTGTCACTGGCTGCCAAGTTAAGAGCATGCCCATAACAATGCATAAAGATGGCTCTGGGTTCAAGGTCTTTAATACGCTTAGCAACACCACTTTTACTGCCACTCATAGCACTTGCACCATCATAGCACTGGCCACGTACTTTGCTAAAGCACAAGTTCATTCTTAAAAATACATCCTTGATAACTGAAACCAATGTAGCTGCATCAATCGAAGAGACACTGTACAATCCAAGAAAATACTCGTGTACCTGAAGATCCTCACTAACCCAACGAATAAAGAGAGTGACTTGTTCCGTATTTGAACAATCAGTCGTCTCATCTGCCATTATTGTAAGGAAAGGAGAACTTTGGAGATTTTTAGCCATATCCCGCATAATATGAAGGCCCATCAGTTTTATTATCTCATTTTGTATGTCGGGACTTGTGTAAACATTTTCCTTTCTCTTCAGCCACTCTGCAAGGTTGGGATCTTCATCTGCTTTCATCTTCAGTACCTGATGCAGATTTCCATCCACTTCATCTCCATCTCCCCTCAGAGGAAGACCCTGTCGACACAAAAACTTGATGGATGACAGTATTTGAAAAAGAGATTGTTGATTATTCCTCAGCTGAGCTGTAAATTGCCGAGACAGTTGTTCCCCCAAATTCCCTGTGGTGGATGGAATAGTGATCATCATATCAACTGCTTCACAGTGAGCTGCACTTTTTTCATGGTTTCTGAATCCAATAGTTGCATCCTTCCAATTAGAAAAACCACGAGTGACCTGGATAATAAAATACAAAACATTAATTAAGCTGCAATCTGTTGATCATATTAATCTTTAAAACTAAAATTGTAGACTAAGAGTTTTCACTAGCTAGCTAGAAGGAAATAAAAGCTTTAAAGAGCTAAGTAAAGATAGCTGGTCGTAGCTATGTATAAGCTCGGGTATATACAGTAAGCTATAATTAGCTACAGCTAAGCTATTAAAGCTATAGCTAGCCAACCAGCCATACGGGGTTGTAGCTAGAGTCAGGCGCTGGCCATTACATTATTAATTTATTAGCTAGCTAAATAGTACTCCAAAACACTTACAAAGGCACTTTTTGTCCTTATTCTCTTCGTCTTTATTCCCATAAGGCAGGTATGACAGTAAGCAACATCCTTGGACTCATCATAGCTGATAAACTTCCACTTCGAGAACCAATCAGGCTGAAAGGCACGGTAGACGACATTCTTCTTACCAAAGGTACGTTTTGGAAAATTGAATGAGAGTGGTTGGTGGGGAGTATCCCCAGCAATCTCTTGAGAATCTCCAGAAATTGCCATAAATTGACTCTCAAAGATCAATTGCCACGCGGACGAAACTGTTCAAAACTGTACACTCAGTGCGCATGCCCACTATGCTCGTGTTAGGATTAAAAAATATAATATAATTATTATTATTTATTTATTATATTTTTTTTTACCCCAAAAAGTGGTCCGGCCAAAACCGGTTGCTGCAATGTTTATACTATCACTGACACGATAGAGCAGCATAGCTACAGTCCATCACAGCGCAGTATCCATTCCAAATAGCAGTTTCTAGCACCACCGACCACACCAGAACTTTTCCCCACCGGAAATTTATCACATGACTGGAACCACACCTTTTGGTGTAAACCACACCCCCGTAACTCGGATCCCGAATGAAAATACGGTCACGCTGGGAATTTCCCTTCATTAGTTTCAAGCTGGAGCTCTTTTACACTTGGGTCAGGCAAGACCAGCAACCTCTGCTTGAAGTATTAGAGGACTACTTTTATGCTCCTGATGATCATGAAGACAATGACAGTGAGGATGATGACAGTGAGATTGACACAAGCACACTGACAGGTACAAAAGATCAATAGGTGTTGAATGGAGGTGCATAGTATAATGGTGCATAGTATAATGGTCTATTGTATATGCTGATTAAAAAATAAACTAAACTGTATTACAGGAACTGAAGTCTCTTCAAGTCATGTGGTGAGAGCAGTTGAGGATGATGAGGATTCCAACCCAGTGAGGATTCCAACCCAGAGAGCGATCAAGATGAAAATCTTGTGGCAGAGGCCCTCACTCGTTTGTCTTCTATGTCCAACATCGAAATTGAGAGGTCTACCACTGATATCGAGGAAGGAGAGCGTGTTTCTAGTTTTGTAGACAAAACCTGTGGTTGTACCAAGTGGATTGGTAAGCCTTGCTCACTCCAATTCTCTGTTGATCATGTAGCGAGTACTAGATCATCATGTTTAGAGTTGACAAAAAATGAACTTGACGTGATAATTATTGATCAACTGTTAGCCTCTTCAAACACAGCAAATACTGTGCAAACAGAGAGTAGACATGAAGCAACCACAAGGGATAAACCTTACACTACCCACTTCCACCAAGGAAAGGCAATCTGTTCAGCGATGTTTAGATTTCTCCTTGGCGTTGGAGAGAAGCAGATAAAAAAACTTGGTTAGGAGCTTCAAGGAGAGCAGTGTTTCTCCACATGTCCACTGAAAAACCCGAAGACTACCCAAGCACACATTAAGTTTACTATCAGTTGAGAATGTGGTATAATTTCTCCTGAATTATTTAGACCAGCATGCTCTTCTTCTTCCTGGTCGTGTTCCAGGATACAGTAGGTCTGACATAAAGCTACTACCATCATGCATGAGCAAGCGTGGCATCTGGCAGGTCTATCACATTGCTGCTGAGTTAGAGCCCTCTTCATGCTGTGGCATATACAACCTTTTGTCGGTTATGGAGATCGTTGATGCCATTGATGAAACTAATGTCCGATCTGTGTTGGCAATGCCAACAGAATAGCCACGAGATTATCAGGTCTGCAAACAACACAGAGACTGTCAAGTCAAAGGCTGCACTTGAGCACCTCCGCATTGTCAAGGCTGGAAGATCATTTTACAAAGATGTTTGTGGGCAGTGCAAGGATGATGTTGTCTCACACTTTACTATTGGAAATGTATTCCAACCTCCTCCTCTCTCCTGTCAATCTCTTGCCAATTCTCAAGCCATCAGAGTCCATTACTCCTTTGATTATGCACAGCAGGTACACTCTCCCTCAGACCCTCCGCAACCAGGCCCAATTTATTTCCTCACACCAAGGAAGTGTAGCATTTTTGGAGTGCACTGTGAAGCAATACCACGCCAGGTCAATTTTTTGTCAGATGAGGCTGGGGATTGTGGCAAGGGTGCTAACACACTTGTGAGCCAGCTGCACTACTGTAATGTTCAAGAATTATAATTATTACTAATCACACACTGTATCAGTCACTTTGATTATTATGCATAGACATTGCATCATCATTACGTATTGATTGTGACACATTATTACATCACGTGATAGAAGAAAGAGAAGTTTTGATACTCGTGCTTTAACTGTCTAAGTACGGTTGAACGGTCTTCATAAATCCAGTCCCATCAGTTGACCTGGACGGATATAAAGACAACCAGATAACAATAAGTAACAGTTGAACAGTATAACTGGCGACGAGAATTATGAACCATGGCAGTAGCCGGAAGAATTGACTTGTCACCATTAGCAACCTTTGACCCTGTGAGTGATCCATCATCGTTAAGCCAGAGATGGAAAAGTTGGAAGGGGCGTTTCTAGATATATATAATGTAAATGACGACAAACAAAAGAAAGCAATCCTGTTGTAGCTATCAGGCTACCCAAGAAATTGTTGACACAATGCCAGATACAGGAGATGACTTTGCCACATCTATGGAAAAGTTAGACAACTATTTCACACCCAAGAAAAATGTGTCCTACGAGATTTTCCTATTTCGTAAAGCTGTTCAACAATCAGGAGAGACTGTGGATCAATTTGTTACCAGATTGAGAAAGCTAGCTTCCACATGTGAATTTACTGACCTGGGAAAAGAGTTGAAGTCCACTATCATCAAGAATTGTCAGTCAAAAGATCCAAGAAAAGTGGCACTTCATGATGATCTATCCTTAGAGGCTCTACTAGCTAAAGCAAGAGCGCAAGAAGCGAGTGAAGAGCAAGCAAAAGGAATTGAACAGGCACACTCAGCAAAAGTGACCACCCAGAAAATGGCAGTCACCACGAACATGGACAAAACCAGAAGGTCAGAATATATGTCGTAAGTGTGGATTTTTGTGGCCCCATAAGAATGGCCCATGTCCAGCAAAAGGTCAAACTTGTAATAAGTGTGGTAAAAGTAATCATTTTGCCAAAGTATGTCTATCAAAACAAAAACAAGTACAAGGTCGATACAAAACACACATGACTCCCAACCGAAACACAAGCACAAGCAAATTTGTCACGTTTCATCAGAGCCCAACCAAAAGTGTGATAGCAGTAGTGATGAATATCTGTACACATTAGGCATATGGCAGCACCAAAAGTAAATGTGAAAATCAATAGCACCACGGTTTGCATGATTGTAGACACAGGAGCATCCACGGACATCATGGATGAGGAAACATTTGCCAACATAAACCAAGCGAATAATCTTTAGTTACAGCCTTCAAGAAAGCGTATATTTGCGTATGTTGCAGACTCCCAACTTACAGTAGTGGCAGTTTGACACTAACATTGAAGTTGATACAAAGACAGTATCAACAATTCATGTACTATGAGGAAGTCAGGGGTCTCTACTCAGTTACAAGACAGCATGTGACCTTGCTCTGGTTCATGTTAAGATTAAGCATGTTTGGGATAGACCAAGAGTATGTGAGAGGCTGGTGCAAAAATATCCCAATTTGTTTGAAGGTATAGGCAAGCTCAAGAATACAGAAGTCAAACTTTACCCCCTGTGGCTCAAGAATTCCTTTTCACATGAGGAAACAAGTTGAAAAAGAGTTCATCAATGTTGAACAGCAAGGAATCATTGAGAAAGTTGAAGGTTCAACTCCATGGGATTCACCTTTAGTCATTATCCCCCAAAAGAATGGCGAGGTCCGTTTATGTGTTGACATGAAGAGAGCAAATAAGGTAATCAACCGAGAGAGACATCCTAGTCCAACAATTGATGATCTTATTCACAACCTGAATGGAGCAACAGTTTTTACAAAACTTGATTTAAGACAACGTAAATACCCTTATCACCTGAGAGGAGATATATCACAATGTTCACGACTCACAAAGGTTGAAGACGTTATGCTCGACTGAACTTTGGAACAAACTCAGCAAGTAAGATGTTTCAAAATATCATCCATGAACAGATTCTGGACATACCAGGATCAATCAACATCAATGATGATGTTATAATATTTGGGAAAACTCAAGCTGATCATGACAAGGCTCTACAGGCCGTTTTTGAGAGATTCTCATCAGTCGGTTTGTCTTTCAAATATGAATTCAGCAAGAACTCGTTGACATTCTTTGGTTTTGTATTTTCAGACAAAGAAATCTCACCTGATCATAAGAAAGTACAAGCAATTCATGACGCCAAACCTCCTACATCAACCAGTGGTATCCGAAGTTTTCTAGGAATAGAAACATATTATGCAAAATTTATACCATGCTTCAGTAACATATCACAGCCATTATGTGAGTTGACCAGAAAGGATGTTCATTTCGTATGGACAACAGAACATGACAAAGCTAAATCAAGCAGCTATTAGCAAGTGATACAATCATGGCTTATTTCGATCAACAGAAGGAAACAGAGCTGATCACATATGCATCACCTGTCAGTCTCTCAGCAATACTGTTTCAAAAGTCGCAGGGAGAGAATCACAGAAGAGTAATAGCTTATGCAAGCAGAGCACTCTCTGATGTTGAAAGCAGGTATTCTCAGACAGACAAAGAAGCATTAGCCATAGTGTGGGCTGGAAAAGTTTCATCTATATCTCTACGGAGGACATTTTACCCTTTACACAGACTGCAAACCAGTCGAATTGATTTATGGTACCCAAAGTCCAAGCCTCCAGCACACATCGAACGTTGGAATCTGAGACTACAAGGATATGACTTCTCAATAGTACATACTAAAGGAAACCAGAATCCTTCCGATTACCTCTCAAGACATACAAACTCAGAGGAACCAAAGAAACAAGAAGCCATGGCTGAGGACTATGTCAATTTCTTATCTGCCCATGCAGTACCAAAGGCTATAACGTTGTCAGAGATTCGAGAAGCAACCACAGCTGACCCAACCTTGCAGCAGATATCTAAAATGATCAGAACTGACAAGTGGAAAGAGCAGACTACATCCGAGGCAGACATCGCAGAAATCAAGCTTTTTCAAACAGTCAAGAATGAAGTCACTGTTAGTAGTGATGAAAGTGTGATACTCCGTGGAAATCGCATCGTAATACCAACTTCACTATGAAAGAGACAATTATGTTGGCTCATGAAGGTCACCAAGGAATTGTTAAGACAAAGAAGTTGCTCAGAGAAAAAGTATGGTTCCCAGGAATAGAAGCAAGACTAAAGCAACAGATTGTTGCTTGTCAAGCCAATGGTCCAGAAAATCGTCCTGAACCTCTCCAGATGTCTCCAGAGCCATGGCACACTGTACATGTTGATTTCTGTGGACCTTTCCCAACTGGAGAATATCTACTTGTTACGATAGATGCCTATTCTCGTTTTCCTGAAGTAGAAATAGTACAATCACCAGCAGCAAAAGGAACAATTTCCAAGCTTGACAGAACCTTTGCCACACATGGAATTCCAAGAGTTCTCAAGACTGATAATGGACCATTTTTCAGAAATGAGTTTAAAGCCTATATGGAAGAGAATGGAATATCTCACCAGAAGATTACTCCATTGTGGCCACAAGCTAATTCAGAAGCAGAGAACTTTATGAAACCCCTCACAAAAGCAATTCGTTCATCGAATGCTGAAGGAAGAGATTGGAAGAAAGATCTGTACCGATTCATGTTGAATTACAGAGCAACACCACACTGCACAACTGGAGTTTTCCCATCTGAAGTACTGGTCAACAGAAAGATAAAAACCAAGCTTCCCCAAGTGGAAATGGATGTTGACACTCTAGGAAATGATGTGGAATTTAAACAAAAAGATAAACGAGCCAAAGAGAGAATGAAGGAGCATGCAGACAGAAGAGCCCGAGCTCAAGTCTCAAGTCTCAACATTGGTGAAACAGTTCTCCTACGTCAGCGAAAGAAGAACAAGTTCAGCACAAAGTTTGATCCATCACCTTTCCAAATAGTGAGAAAAAATGGAACAATGATCGCAGCGATCAGGAACGGAAAGTATGTTACACGAAACATTTCTCAGTTCAAAAAGATTAGTTTGAATATCGAGTGTCAAGATCTCTCAGAAGATGAGTATGAGTCAGATACGCTGGAAGATGACAACGAGACTCCACCACAAGGAAATTCCCCACAAAATATGCTTCCAGTGAATCAAGTTCCTCCGACACGGAACAGAAGATACCCTACCAGGATGAAACAACCTTTTCATCGATTTGGTCATAATATTTATGAACAGTAAGTCATTAGAACATTTCATTATGTTAAGATATTAAATGAAGAAAAAAAAGGAGAGATGGAATGTTCAAGTATTATATTACTAATCACACACTGTATCAATCACGTTGATTATTATGCATAGACATTACATCATCATTACGTATTGATTGTGACACATTATTACATCACGTGATAGAAGAATGAGAAGTTTTATACTCGTGCTATAACTGACTACGTTCGACGGTCTCAACAAATCTAGTCCCATCAGTTGGCCTAGACCGATATAAAGACAACCAGATAAACAGTAACTAATAGTTGAACAGTATAAGCACCGTGGGTAGTAAGATATCCATCCTTGCCTTTAGCCTTGCTAAAGTTTTGGAAAGATCTTTTTACTAGAAAAGAACCCAAAAGCACTATTTTTCCACTTGGCTTAGCAAACAGTACACAGTACCTACAGTACCCACCACCCTGGGATGGCGAATATTCCAGCCACTCAAATTCTTTCAACCACGAAGATTGGAATGAAAGTGGGATTCGTTTATCACTTCATAAGTAGCGAAGTCAGTTCCTTGATACTCGTGTGTAAGGTAGTTATACTTGTCGGTATCTGAGATTGAACTGACTTTCACCAGCCCAGAAGCAAGGACCCCAATGTCATAGGAAAGAGGAATGTTTACAGCATCAGTAATTTCAGCAAGGGAGGAAAGTTCAGTATTACTGAGTGAAGCTTCGCAAGTACTCAGTGATGAAGTACCTTCATCGAGGTCTTCTGGACTACTAAGCTGCCTTGCAGAACTAATATCAGAAGACCCATCATCAGAAGCTGTCCTAACACTACAAATTCAATTATGACAGAATTATCAAACGTTGTGTACACTATTCAATTTAGATTAATTATAACTGGTCAAGTCCTGGTTAAATCAATAGCTACATGTATCAGAGTTGCCAACTTTCCTCAAGTTAATTCCGGGACAGTTACACACGCAAAATGTTTGACCCGTTCTCGAAATGTTTGACCTCTTACACCTGCGAAATATTTTCCAACAGCTAACGTGCATGGCTGGGAAGTTCCACATAGGAGCCACACTTCCGATTGAAACAAGGTCAAAGGTTGTCGGCATAGATGTTGGAGCCAATATATTGTATATCGGAAGTTTTTCTCTGCAAAAAGTGTCTTAGAACTGTTTCTGTTGTTCTATAAATGTCAAAGAGGACTAAACTAGACACGCTTGAAACTGCAGCGGCCATATAGAAAATTTTGCGACATCACCGGGACGGTTGGCAACACTGATGTACCTAGCTGGTTATCTCGTAAACCAGTCTCTTTCCAGGGGCGGATCTAGAAAATCGAAAGCAAAGCTGACAGTATATACTAACATTTGATTGAATAATCATGAGAAAATATTTTCTCTTCTCATATTCCATTACAGGTCCAAGGTATAGAAAATATTTCCTCTTCTCATATTTTATTTCTTCTCATATTTTATTACAGGATCAAGATACAGAAACGGAACATGGTAATAATGTGGGTGTGACCAAAATAACCTTTAGTTGCATTGGATCAAAGGCAACTCATGAAAGGCTTAAAAATATTTTGATTTTTTGTGTAGCTATATAGCTAGCCCCCTGGCTCGTAAAACATTTAAAAGGAAACTTGAATAAACTTAGTCGAGCCACTTCTGGATCTGCCACTGCTTTCCGCATTGGGGAAAGGGTCTGGGTACATATTACATAATTCCATGTGCTTGCGGAATGTGGCTAATAATCTTAGTCATGTGCTCAAGGAATTATATCAAAGCTCTGGGAATGTAATCTGAGCCTCCTGTAGGTTCAAAACATCCCTCCGTGAACAAGTGACCACAACTTCAGTGCTGTTACAACAAAGCTGAGCGAGCCTCTGCTACTCCATCTCCTTGAAGGTCAAGCAGGCAGAACTAGGTGCCTGGTCTAGAATTCTAGGCATTTCATCTGACAACTCACAGCTTACTACACATGCAAAATCTTGTCCCCAGACCCTTCTCAACATAACCTCAATTCATGGAATGTCCTGCCTCCTACAGACACAACTTCACCATGAAGCGGAATTTATCAACATATTTATGGAACTATCATATTTATGGAACTATTTCATAATGCACTTCGATTCAAATACCTCACTCATTTCACTACATCTGTCCGATTTTCATGCAAAATAGTTAACATCAATCATAACTCGCAATACCTCTCACAATACCTCTTGCCTCTAATGGGAACCTCTCTAACGGGAACCTCACATATTATTTACTTATTAATTTGATCATCTGTTAATTAATTTACTTGTATATGCCACCATCAGTACATGGTGGCTGTCCATAAACCTTTTACATGCAAGGAAATCACATTAATCCACACACTTCATCAGGTTGAAAAGTTCAGAATAATAATAATATCGATTCAGGTGCTGAAGGGATTAGTTTTCGAGACTTCTATAGGACCCAATATGACATAATTATAAACTAGTAACCTAGTAGACTTATATACACAAACGTGACAATCAACATTATCCTCCAGTACAGGACTAATTATAGGCTAGTGTCAATGTCAATGTGTTACCTGAAGAAATCCGGAATGGACAGCTGCCTCACTTTTTTGAGAGGTGGCTCCGTACAAGTTACTCACACCCAGAAAGTAAATTGGGGAGATGACTCAAAATTCGCTCACTGTCACAGTATTCTTGACCAGTGTACACCAAGCTGCTCCAATTGAAGCCTGTTGACATGTGACGATCTGGAAAAGCTCAGCGTTTGCACATGCACGTACATTAAAAACTTCGTAGACATTTTTTCTTCCCGCTATATTATTTACTTTGTAGTCATTACAGTGATCCGTCATTCCAGTTTGAAAAAAAAAGAAGCTTACCTCGTGCTTACTTATATTTATGCCTTACTTATATTTTACTTATATTTTAGAAAGGTAGATTTCTTACCAGTGCATTTTAGTTGAAAGGTTGGCATCATCAGTTTTACAATTTAAATTTATTTTTATTATCCTTTTTCCTTTTTATTTTACTTGGCAAGAAGGAAGGGGTTTAAACACCCTAACCCCCCCCCCCCCCCCCCTTGGATCCGCCCCTGTTGTTGACCCTGTTACAGGTGCATACACCCAATCTATCGAGGGTACATGGACAAATACCAAGAGGAAAATGAAGCTCATGGCACCAGCAAGCCCCTCTTGGAAGGGTACATCATAGAATATGTGTGGAGGAGAAAGTATGGCAAAGAGACTCCATTTGCACAAATTATTAAGATGTTTACAAAAGTTTAATTTATTATTGTATCATAATAATTTTTATTGTGTAAAAATGTTGTGCGTGGCAATTTTTGCGGCGCCAATTGTGGATTCATGTGGCGCCAATTGTGGCTCCTAAACTGCAATTGTAGTCCCATCTTTAGTTCTAGCTATTGGTTAAAGTAGTAAGGCCAGCGCTGACTTTGTCTACAGTAGGAAACTCCAAACCAAATAATAGCTTGTATTGTTCAGCTTGCTCACTACCTAGCAAAATCTATGACAGTTTTTACTTAGGACATATTGTAACCAACAAGAAGATGAACCAGCCTTGCAAGACTCCTTGCTATTGCTAGATACTACTTTGGAAACAGATAATGATCATCTATCTTCTGCAGATGATCTAGGAACTTCTGTTGGCAGTGAGTTAGACCCTATCTCACCATCTGACCAAAGTTCAGAATCTGATAAGTCTAGTGATTCTGAAGAGCATATAGTCAGTACTAGCCTAAGTAGTGATAGTACCAGAGGAAGAGGCACTAGAGGCTTGGGGATAGGTATTAGAGGCAGGAAAAGAGGTACTAGAGGCAGGGGGAGAGGTATTAGAGGCAGGGGAAGAAGCACTGGGGGCACTAGGAGAGAAGAAGATGGGCAAGAGGTGGGGCTACTTTGGGTGTGGAAGAATGGGAATGGAAAGATACATATAATGATGATTCGTCCATATCTTCACCTCCTGATTTCAATGCTGATTGTGGCCCATCTATCATGGTGCAGTCCTGTAGCATCCCTGAAGATTTTTTCGTCTTTTGGTTACTGAAGGGCTAGTTGACCTAATAGTAAGGCATACAAATCTTTATGCCACACAGAGAGGTTTTCACTTCACATTTACTCGTGAAGATATATCGGCCTACATTGGTATCAACATAGCTATGGGAATAACAGATCTCCCTGACATAACAGACTATTGGGCACATGAGCCTATACTTCGTAGTCCTTGGTTCCCTTCTGTTATGTCTTTGAAAAGGTTTCAGGCTATTTCAAAGTTTATTGACAACTCAACTGCCCTCCCTTCTCATAATCCAATGAATGATAAACTATGGAAGATTCGCTCTGTGATACACTCTGTGTGAACAGGCACGTAAAGCATAATATAGCCCCTGCAGAGCATATTCGCATTGATGAAAGCATGATAGGCACTAGAGGGCATCTTTCATTTCTCCAGTACATGCCAAAAAAACTGACAAAATGGGTATAAAGGTATGGATTTGCTCTGATCAAAAACAAGGTACATATATAATTTTCAAGTTTATACCGGGAAAGGTGTACATTCTACTCATGGGTTAGCATATGCAGTTGTAATGGATCTCCTTGATAACTCCCTTCTTGAGGAGGGCAGAGTGCTGTATGTTGATAATTTTTACTCATCTCCAGTACTATTCGAGGATCTCTATCAAAAGGGAATCTTTGCTTCTGGAACAGTACGAATAAATTGTAAGCACTATCCTACAGCAGTTCTTGATATGGGAATACATCAAAAGGGTGATATATTTTTCAAATATCATGGATCAATGACAGCAGGAAAATGGGGAGATAATAGAGATGTGTATTTTCTTTCCCACTCTACTTCATGATGAGAAAGTAGACATTAGTTGCCACTGTGCTGGAGGAGACCTAGAAGAGGAAACTGTAAAAATTTTTTTTTACAGATTATAATAACAATATGTCAGGAGTAGACATATCAGATCTAAATATGGTTGTAGCCATCGTAAATTGAAGTGGTATAAGCGTGTATTTTGGAGATTGCTTGAGCATTCAATAACTGACAGTTACATCCTATTTGTACAAGTGCAAAAGCCTAACCTCCGACAGTGGAGAAGGAAGAAGTACAGGAATGAACTAGCATACAGTCTAACTGCAGCTGTGGTAGCTAATCATATAGGACAAGGCCGTACCTGCACTTATTTATCCTTGTCTCGTCTAAAAGGGAAGCACTTCTCATACCATCATGAGCAGCATAGAAGATGTGTTGTATGTGCCTATAAAAGACAAACAACTAACTGCAAGAAAAAAAGGACACTAAAATTAAAAACTGTTGTCCTAAATGTAATGTACACTTGTGCCATGGTCATTGTTTTGAAATGTTTCATACACAAGTGAAGTATTAACTGTCATTTCCGGTTTTACTTCCTGTTGCTGCAACAACAGTTTCTATTGACATAAAAAATTAATAATTCATTACATGTGGAATAATATGATACCTATATTGTACATACCTATCTGCTATAGTTTTCTAGTTATTGACATTCTAATAAATAATAGCGTTTCATGCATTTATTTATCAGTTATTTTGACAGGCAATGAGTTAAGGTGGATTGAATTGAAATATATCTGTCAACTTGAGGAGGCACACTGGATCAATACCACATCAAGGTGATCAAGGGTAATACTTATTTTTCTCTGAAATACACACACACATATACACTCACACACACACACATTTCTCCTCTTTGGCCAGTGCAGGATGCAGTCATCATCGTCTCCAGTATGATAAAGCCAAACCGAGTATTCATGGCAAACTACTAGGACAGCAAGGTGTGCTGAGAGGCATGCGTGTTCTTGGGGAAGGATTCCTTGTGAATTAAATATGTATTAATCAAAAATCTACTATTACTGTTTATTTTCAGATACCAGTGCAGAGCCATATACTTACATGCAGTTTCCTGAGTAACCCACTGCATATTTAACCATGTTAGCTTTTTATAAGCATATAGTTCTATAATCAGTGCCATTCTCACTTGCCCATGCAGCCAGTTCTACCTCCTGGTAAGTTATTTTCTCATCCATTGCCGATTTAATAAACCTGCCTTATTTAAGAGAGGTGTCCCATTCCTATTTTTACGGGTGAACCCAACAGTGAATACACACATAGAGAGATAGAAACATGAAACATGCATATGCCATGCACAGCAATATCATTTCCTGTGAGTGCTCACTTGACTCACCAAAAAGGGATGAGGTGTAAAGATATGACATGAAATACAAGGACGAGGAAGAGGTGGTGGAGAGGAGGCCATGCCATTTCCAATATGCAGTTTTCATTTAAAAAATTTATTTCATATATGGTGCAAGGAACATGGTATGTCTAAAATCCTGCCATTTTGATGATAGTCGGCCCAAAATAAATAATGCTCTGGCTATAACTTGTGAACCTGCATTGGCCTCTGTATGCTTGAGCACCAATTGATGGTGAGAAACCATTTCAATTGAGGTTTGGTTCATGTTCTTATCACATTTCCATATTAATGAAATTATCTGGTGTGTGTTAATTTTTTTATGTGTCTGTGTGTGTGTGTAGGAAATTGGGGCAATTTTAAATTGTTAGAAAATCGACTTTCAAATACTTAATAAATAAAACTTGTTGCCTCTGTACTCCAGGATATATGTCCTTTCAACCCCTTCCTTTATTCCCATCTCATTAGTTATTGTCTCATTATTTTTGATGAATGCTAGAGCATCATTAAGTGACAATTATTGAGAATCTCATTGTAAATTAAACTTCTAATATTCTGTCACATATCAACAAGTTTATTAAGAACTACATAAACCAATAGTATCTCCTCATGCTGTTTGAACATGAGAGCTAGCCACATTGCATCACAACATCAGCACAGATCCTGCCCATCATGCTCTGTTCTTACCATTTCAAGTATGGCAGTCTTCCTGTCATTTCAAGCATGTTGGAGAACATTTCAAGCAGCATGGTGGACAACAAGCCATTTCAAGCATGGTAGAGAACCTGACATATTAAACATGGTAAAGAGTCAGCCAATTAAAACATGGTATGGTTAAATCTTCAATTTTGTTAGAGAGCCAACCATTCCAAGTATGGTTTGTAAGACCCTCCCATTTCGAGCAGTGATGTATGTCTTCTGTTGGACATGTTGAAATGGTCAGAAATTCACCATTGTGAAATGGCCTTCACACCATCACCATTAATTCACACATTCTTCGACCGCTTACATTCAGTCCATATAGCTACCCAGTTAAATTAATTTAAGGCATTGTTCAATATTTACCAGTGTGAGCTCTGCTGTATGTTTTTGTGTTATATCACATGACCAAATTGACCAAATTAACAAATTTCACAGTTTAACATGTTTTTCACAAGTCTGATCACAAATTAATTTGATTCATCGTTCATGTAACAGTTTTACAGATGTCAAGCAGTAGAGTCATATCTCCTTGTGGAGCTCAGTGGAAATAAAACTATGCAGGCTCAATTGACCGTTGTCCCCAAAAATGTATACCTCATGCTAGCTATATAATGTAATCTAGAATGGCATTTTGCCTGGTCAAACCCATAACGTAAAAAGGAGTACAGATCAGAAAATAGAAAGAGAGAGCTAACTGGATGCACAGTCAAATGAAATCTGGCTGCACGGTTTTGTTCTGCCATGCTACCTAGTTACTCAATTCATCATCATGTCTTCAGTATTAGCAAGTTTTTAGTGAGCAATGTTATTGGCATCCATCGTTTGAAATAGGTCAAAGAAATATAGGGAGTGATAAGTAATTTCAAATCCTACAACTGAACCCAGTGAGGATACCCTCCACTATTACTGTTTCACCCTGCTAAGTCGAGGTGGAAGGTTATAAGGCTTCCGACTTTCGAGGGACTTGAGTGGAGGTTGCTATGGCTGGTACAAACTCATACGGAAAGAATTGACTGAAGCACACTGGATTTAACTTTCATAATAATACAACAGCAGGTGAGCGATAATTGGAAAGAAACTTAGTAGTGGTGACATAATCTATACATAACCTTATTAGGAGATGAGGAGAATATGCATGCAAGAAAGGGTAACAAGTAAGAGAAGGGCAAGTACATGAGTAAAGATATGCATACATGCAGCAACAATGATGTTCAGTTTCAGTTCACTGGAGGGATGGAATCACAGGCCAGAACAATTACCAATCTATGACATCAATAATTTTACAGATCAGTGTATAGTATTAGTGCTGCTGCTTGGAATAAGACAATGTTTAGAGCTATGTGACAAATTGATGCGTTTTTATTGCACCTTCAATCGCCACACAATGCCTTGTCACACTGTCTCTCCGTCAATCCGTTAGTGTGGCATTCTTATACATAAGCAAAGATCTTTCATCATGACAGAATCCTGGAAAACTGTTTGCATCACGATTATAGGCATTTGCACCAATTTCTACTGAATCCTGTTCTGCGAGCTGCACAGTGTTGAACCACAACTATACTGCATGTAACAGAATGCAGGAATGCTGCAGAGGAGATACAGAGAAAAGGAAGGGATGCAGCATGTTAGGCTGTGCGAGAAACTGCATTAATTTGGAAAGACAATAGGGAGTGGAGAGTTGCTGATTTATCCCAAAACAAATGAAACTTTACTGAGCAGAAATTTCATGAGTACAAGGGATTGGGAGAGAGCATCCAATACCAGTAGAAGGAAAGAACCGAGGACTGCTGTGCCAGAATTGCAAGGGATGAGGAGAGAGCGACAAAATCTGGTAGCAGAAGAGTTCTGAGGACTGCATTCAACACAATGGGTCAGGCAAGCAACAACTCTAACCAAAAACATTGAATCTAATGCCTACTTGACCCTTTTCTGGTATATATATTTGATGTGATAATGTATTATAATTATGGTATATACTAAATAAATTAACAAACAAGAAAGAGGCACAATCGTAGATTATTAATAGAACGGTCATATTGTGATGTCAACATTATATAAAACACGTAATAATTGGGGAAAAAATCTTCCAACTAGAACACACAAACATTTATATATCTCACATGAGTTTCTGCGGGTACTTGCTCGTTCATTTATTATTGTTATTATTATTATTATTTTTATTATAAATGAGAGGGATATATTTTATATTATTACTTGTAATTTTCTTTAACTTGTTATTGTAACATAATTATGATAAGAGCACCAGTAAACCTTGTCAAGTTTTTTCACAATTTAGTATTGGTCAGCAAAGTAGTTTCCGGGTTGAATTAAATTAGGATTATTTATGAAAGGCTCATCTTCCAAACGTAACAAAGTACCCACCCATCCGCTATGATGTTTTCGTATCCAAAAAAATCCTTTGGCAAACAAAAACAAATATTCTACTGGTTTTCGTGCTGAAAGCAATGGTATTAAGAAAGCACATAAAAAATTTGCCAGGGTTTTGAAGTGATTATAAATCTTCTAGAAACACTCAATAGTATTGATGAACAAGTTTATCAAAGAAAATATGACAGAGCAAGAAAATTTAAAAATGATATTGCTGTTTGGAGAGTCTAGTTTTTGTTAGACACTCAGAGGAGATGGAACTGATGACCATGACATTTTCTTCAAATAATAAAATTGAAAGTTGAAGACAAGTCCAAGTTCTATACTTGATTGGTTCAGTATACCTCTCCTGAGCTGAAAAATAATAAAAATAAAAATGAATGAAGTGGCAAAGAATAATTATTATAGACTTAGCATTGATAAACAACTGATTATGTATAGGTGAGCTAGACCTTCTTTGAAAAGGCATAATCGTATTTGATAGCAATGGTAAGTTTGAGCAGTTTTAGCGTTGCCAAAAAGATATTGGGATGCTACGAGTACAGGCTGAAGTTAAAGCCTTGAGTATACTGTAAATTTCTTTTTGAGATATAAAATGATACAGCTATATAAATACAAAATGACTAAATGGTCTTATTTTGGGGCAGCCATAACTAATATTATTTAGCATCAGGATAGATGTTATAACGAAGTAGCTATGCAATGACACTAAATTAACTTTGTAGATTCCGACTGCTGGAAAGTATTTTGATAATTTCAACTTCGAGAAGTTTTCTCTAAATATATTTGAGGTTTGATAATATCCAACAGTGTCCTTCCATAGATCTCAATGAGAGGATTCATAATATATATATATATATATATCATAAAGGGGTTATTCTAAAAGATAAGAAAAAATATTTGCCTCAGTACCCCAAATCAAGGTTCAAGTTCGGTCAATTAATAAAAGTAGACAATAACTAATTAATACAAGATGATTACACAAGACCTGTTGGTTTACTTGTGCAGCATATAGTTCAAATACAAAACATTCCTCGAGCAATCCATTTGTTTTTGCATGTTTTTTTTCTTCTTTTTTTCCAGAGCAGCATCAGAAATGTCAGTTCCTAACATTTCAGATGCATTAATATTACCTTCTTCATCTTTGCACTGATCATCAAAACCCTTGCGCCTCTTTCTATATATACTTTCCCCTCCAACAAATTCAATTGGTCACCATTCTTGTATATACTTGTTGTGGGATATTCTGATCTTAAAAATAATGCAAGTAGTACAGGTTGGCTTGCAAATTAAAAGCTTCAACAAAGCTAAAAAAAGAAGCACCATCACTAAAGTATGCAAAACCTAGTACACACCCACACATGACAAAATTTCCAACAAGGAAATTCTACTGGTATCTCACGAGTTGAAGGGAGGTATACAAGATGAGATCATGGGAGGTAATGAAGATGATCTGAGCAGTACAGGAGGGGAGGGTGAGCGAGACGCAGGAGCCTCAGCAGTAGGTGATATAAGCTAAGACGTACTAGCTGTAGCTCCCCTATGTATGTGTGGTAGCCAACTTAATAGCTATTTCCATTCAAGCTAATATTCTATAGACTTCTAGTAACGCTCGCCTCCTTTCTTCATTGCTGGAGGTTGCCTTCTTTTCCTCCTTAGACTCCTTCACTTCTTCCTTGGTATTTTATCATGTATATACTGGCCATGCACATAAACTTCAATCCTCCCTTGCACAATTATAAACGGATCATTACTTATCTCATTAGAAATCGGAGCTTTGTAGTGCGCACACATTAAAAAAAAGAAGGTTCTCAAGAGCAGTTCCCACCAACTCTTCAAGAACACCACACCACAATAAATGGGTAGATGTGCCAATACCTAGCTCATCATTAATAAGCTGGATATTTCTATCAGTGAAATCAATAGAAGTGAACATCTGGATCTATAAAATTACTACAGAAAGAGTGCAAGAGTCGACGAACAGCAGCAGTAATTTTTGACTGACCTATTCTCTGTTTTGCCAATGCACAGTGCCTCTTTGTCTCCATGTGTCATTTTACTTCATATAGACCACCAGAGGCAACAGAAAAATCAGTGCAACATATATTGCAACGAACAAATGATGCACCCCTCTTACTCTTCTTCATATTGTAGCGCTTGCAGTCTTCCTGCCATTTATTTGCTCTCTTTCTCCTCTTAGCAGTGGAGAGTTCACTGCAAGCTTCATTCTGAGAATGACTCCGACTAGAAGTAGCTACTGGCAATGCAAGTAAAGTCTGCTTCATTGGCTGACTCCACCTCAGACTTGATGCTCCGACTCATTGCTAAAACTGAGCTCAGCTGTTTGTGATTTGTAGTTTTTTTCGAGATTATTTTTGAAAATTTATTATGAAATTGATTTTGTTAGTCTCGTGCAGCTAACCCTTTCCTACTTGTGGTTTAAGCATAGCAGCGGTTACTTAGGAATGCAGTTGTGCAGTCAGTACAGATTAACACAGGACTGCAAGATTCAGATTGCAGGATTATGAAGGGACAAGTTCCAGAATTCCGGGAGAATCCCGGGAAATCCGGGACAGTTAGTAAGTCTGTGAATGGTATAGGAGCTTCTAGTGAGACCTAGTCTGAAGTATGCAGCTGAAGTGTGGTGGACATAATGCTTGCAAGAAGTTGGAGTCTGCACAGATGAGAGTGGGTAGGAGATGGGGGCAAGTATTACAGTAGCAGGAACGGCAGTACAGGGACATATGGGGTGGAGGATGAAGAGATGAATGGTAAGAGATTAGAGGTATTTGACCAGAGGAGATTGGTAAAAATAATTGTAAATAAACTAAGAGAGGATGGAGGAATCAGATAGTGGGAAGAATATGAGATTTTGAGGATAATGTATGAGATAAACAATGAGGTTGGGTAAGTACATAAGATGTGCAGTGTCGGAGGATCTGATGACCACCAGTTTGGGGGGGGGGGGCAATGAGTACAAGGATTCAGTGACTCCTTTTGGATTCTGTAACCCATTTCCCCAACTTCGGGCATATATCTTATCCTCATCCTGAAATAATTAACACAAACAAGCAATTTATTTAATTAAGTATCTCTTCCTTATAATAGCTAACATTACATATTTATGGGGTGAATGTGTGTGTGTGTGATGTTTACCATCCAGTTTTAGCAGGTGTCGAGAAGTGTAGCCATGGCAGCAGCAGCATCAGCTTCAACATCATCCAGTCCAGGCAGTGTGGCCACTGAGAAGAATATCCTGGATGGAACAAAGTCAACATGTACATGTACTATATATCCTCTAATAGAGACTGTACCTCCAATTATAATATAGCTCAGGCTCAACTAGTTATAAGATGTAATGTATCTAATGTAAATCTAAAACTAAATTTAGAATGCAAATAAACTAAGCTACAGTTTGGTCAATAGGCTCCAATTAAGTAAGCGAACAAATGCTATATAGTACTATGTTGGCCTATAGGAAAGAAACACATTCAGGAGTGGCTCCTTTCAGATTGTTTCTCATTAGTAATTGTGCTGCTTTGCTCTGCAATATACAGTATATAAAACATATTTTTTATAGACTGACCAGTCCAAAGAGTGTACCCATGCAGACCACGAACACTTAGACCCTTTAACATATATACTGTGATTCTAGTATGCAGTATAATATTGGTGTGAATAGTAAAGGATCATCTAATGGTTGTGATCAATATGGGTATACACATGCTTGGATCCTTCCTTTTCTGACCAGCTCACGCAATATTTTTTTTGGTTTGGGTTGCCGTTTTACCGATTTTTTTAAGATTGTGGTAAACTAAACAGCATCAAACCAAATAGCAAAGATGAACCACTCCTATTAAACACTATCTAACCATGCCAGTGATGTTATTAGAGTGAGACAGATATTTCAGATAAAGCTTCGTTGGTCAAGTAACATAGGTGAACTAAACGGTCACAAAATTGTCATGATTATTGCTTGAGTAAAAATACAGTTTCTTGCTTTTATTAGACTTCTGTTTGAAAAAGATTATTTTTAGTCCATCTTTAGTCCATCAAATAATATAAGTTTTAGCTGTTTGAAGATATTCTGTTTGCCATTATAAAAAGTGGGTCAAACCAATATAAGGAGTACTAGTGCACTCCCTGATAAAATGAATAGTGCCATCTGAACAAAGAATTTTTGAACGGTGCATGCTCACTAGACTTCTAATAGTCTTAAAGCCTTTCTTCTAGAGGGTCAGGAGAAAGGGGTTAAAAAATGGAATTTTGTTTTAATGTCTGGTTTTCATAACTGTAAGCTTTAGCTGGTCAAACCTGCTTTTTTGTAAGCCTTTCTTCTCAGCAAAGCTGTACAGGCAACTGTGTTAATCAGAATCACTCTGAAACACTTTGTTCATGAGTAAAATTTGCTCCTGGTTGTTTTTCTTTTGCTGAGATAAAGAGCAGCATAGAGATGCATAGCTTCTGCTTCAATGGAGCCGGTACTTATAATACTTGTACCAAAACTGCAGATTATTTTTTATATCGAAGAGTCTATTCATGAAAAGAGTTATTAACTAAAAATGCTATAGCATCATATTTTGAAAGGTCAAGGTCAAACTTTTTATGCCAGTTTTCATTTTTATGTGCATTAGTTTCATCTCTTTTGATTTATTGTCAAACACTTGTAAGAGAAATATATTTCTAAGTTATCTAATTTTAGAACCAATAGAAAGAATTCTAGAAGGGCAGGGTATGTGGTGCATATGTATTTGGTGGAGATATTTTTGTTCAATCTAAAGTGATCAATGCCATCTTAGTGTGTTTGATGGCAATTTTTAACTAATAGAGGCAGAAAAGTAATGATGATGATCTCGAGTCTGAGTGATAATTATTATATAAATAGTAAAATAAGAATGATGATAATATAACTTATAGAGGCTGACTAGGAGGTAATATGATATTTGACTTACTTGCGTGAGTATTTCCTACAAACTGTTGTCCCCTCTTCCAGCGGAGAGAGCAGGAGAGAGTTGAGTCTGTGAATCAGAGGGAGCAGCTCATACACACTATACCCACTGTCCTGTTCCAGTATGGGAGTCTAATAGTTCAATCACAAAAAATAACACCATACTAACATCCACACTTGACCTCGTGTCTTATAGAGAGACAAATCTGTAGCCATCAGAGAACAAAATAAAGACTCTCTAAACTATTATTCAATAATCATCTTGAACTATTACCAACATCTTTTTTCAAGAATAAATCTTGTGAGGTCAGGTCATTACATTGCTAATGTTTTGTTGGGCTCTACATGCACAATTTTGGGGGCATTGGTAATAGATGAATCATGTTAACAAATGAACATTGTTAGATCTTTCATACCTGAGCTGCCAATTAATGGCACTGCTCAATTATGGGCACTTTGGTGCACCAATTATCGGCATACTTACGTCACTCTTAATATCGAAGTTTGCGGAATTTTCTGGAATCTTTCCTGACATTGAGCATAGTTTCTTGTTACTGTTGGTCTAACAAGGCTTCTTGTTTCTTTTGTTTGCTGAGTTTATTGCTTAGTAGATAAGTTTGTCTTAGCGTTCATTTCTGGTTAGATTGCTGTGGTAGTTGTGCTGACTAGAGCCGTAATGACACACCCTATTTTATGGAACTAGTGGATTGCTAAATTGCTACTTAATGCAGCTAGTTACATACCTTTTTATCTCCATTAGGATGCCACGGGGCAGGAAGAAGGTCAGGATCGTAATATGCTCCAGTTTTGTTGACCACATCCAGAAGCAAGCAAAGAAAGCAATGGTCAGATGAGTCATGCAAACTGTTCCTGTAGCAATTAAGGATGTTTGATCTATCCAGCATGCAGTCATTGAGCATAACTGTACAGAACTCTTGGCTAGGTTACTCTTAGCATGAAGCCAGCACTACAGACTTACTTAACTGTAATGGAGGAGATTGAACTTGGTGGATTCATCCAGGTAGTTGGGTAGATTGGATGTGGCAAAGCATGAACACAGATAAAGGCACACAGAATTTGTCCAGGGAGAAAGGAGTTCTCAAGAACAGATAATTATCTATGAGTGGATGATGTTTGCCTGCTGTCACTTGTTGCACAAATTATGTATGACTCTCATCTGATGGAACGTTTTTTTGGATTATTTCCATTGTGTAGCATGCTTACATTTATACTTTTATTAATAATTGTTTTGATGACAGATTTATCATGTTTACATCAGGTGTGAACATGGTGTCACTGCTTAATAGTTATATGCAAATACAACGTATTATGGATCTGTTAGGCTGCTTCTAAAAACATAAGCATAAACAGTGTCGATAATTGAACATACAGATTAGTATGGAGTGACAGTATGAGATGACGATAATGGTATTTTAGTAGGTAGAGACTCTGACCCTCATAAGTCAATAACTTAGCAGGACTACTTCTTGGAATTAAGTGGGATAGTCGAGCTGTGTATATGTATAGGCTATCTTACTTATACTACATTGCACATGCGCTAAACTACATAGCAACTAGAAATGGAAGAATTTTTTACTATTGACCAAGGCGCCCCAGCTATTGACAAAGTACTGCTAGATAAACACGCAGCTGAGTTGGAACAACTTCCTTCAACTGATAATAAAAAACTCCTTCAACTTAAGGGATTTATGAGCTCAGATATTTTGCAGTGTTACGCGCAAACGAGTAGGTTACACTGCAGCACAGAACATCTATATAAATTATAGCAAGTGAATATTATCATGACATTAAAGCTTCATGAACATTGAACATTAATAGCTAAAGCGCAAACGAGTAGGTTACACTGGCGCATAACCCGCGAGTGGAGTATAGGCTATCTTACTTATACTACATTGTGCACGCGCTAAACTACATCCGGTTAAAAGTGTAGGTTACGCGCCTATGTAACCTACAGTTATTAACCAATCAGATTAGCCACAGATGACGTGATGTAGTATAAGTTCACTTCTAGTGCAAGAATAAACTTACTGTACCACACCTGCAGTGAATTACATACACCGGAAGTTTATAAGCCCACAATTGGGAGCTCATGCTACTACTTGGTCTTATAACATCTTGCAGGGGTGGATCCAGGAATTTTAGATTGGGGGGTTTGATGAACTACTCACGGCCATAGCCACGGGGGGTTCCATGTTGCCCGGAAATCTTTTCTTTCCTGAATCATTATCAGATCGTTAATAATTTTGCAAGAGAGTACCGTCCTGCATTTATCTTGGCAATTATATAACAAGACATATCATCAGCAACATTATTATAACAAGAAATGTAAAATTGAACATGGTATCCTTTAAAAAGAATTGTGATAGTCCAAGTGCTCAGGAAACCCCCTTACTTATTCCAGGCTATGGTCCTGGCTGCCTGCCTACTAACAACCTAAGGGGTGGATCCAGGAATTTTAGGAAGGTACAGGGGGGGTGGGGGGTGGAGAACTAGCCCATGCACACTGTACTGTGTAATGAATAAGAATATTTATCAGCTTAAAAGAAGAGCAACTAAAGATAAACAGGAAACTATTTTCAGTCAATAAATAGTGAAGCCTGAAAGAGCCTTCTCGGGTGACACTGCACAAAAGCATGGCAGATATCATCAACTGACACTCTCACTCCATAGTTCATGGCTATTACAGCAAGATCAGAAAAGTGTTGTTCAGTCAAAGTCGACCTTGTATATGTCTTTATCCTCCTGAGCAAACTAAATGATCGTTCTGCTTCAGCACTGGTGATAGGCAGAGTGCAAGCAATGACTAGTAAGCAATGAATGTTTGGGAAAGTATCAGAGTCACAAGAGCTAAGAGCTAGGAGAAGATTGTTGGGGGTGGTAGCCTCATCTTTGTCTCGCTTATGCTCCCACAATGATTGCCATCTTCTTAGTTCACTTTTGAGAGACAAGGAACATGGAAGATCTTGTTCCCAGTACAGAAGGTCATCTATAATTATGTTGTGATAGTTGAACACTCGGATTGCAGTTGAGCACTGAAGGCACAAGGCACAAAAGCATATGACTTTGTTTTCCCTCACCTTGAAATCTTTCCTCCAACTGGTTAATGAATGAATCCAGCACTGGTATAGCAATGATTCTCTTGTAATGCTCTTTTGCTGATTGACTTGGAGTGTTGCTTTGATTCTGTTGACTGCTTGTCTTTCTTGGAACACTCTCACTCACACTAATTGACTCAGCCAGTTCAAGTACCTCACAATACCACAAGCTAAAAACGGTGTCAATAGTCTTTCTGAGGATTTTCAAGCATTCAATCACTTCAGTAACTTTTCATATATATCTTGATCCTGCTTCAGAAGTTTTGAAGCAAGTAGTTTTACTTCATCAAGAACATTCTTGGTGATTATAAAAACAGCAAGAGTTTGAAAAGAAGAGAGAGCAGCTTTCAGACCTTGTGCTTTCACTCTTGTCTCAGTATCTCAATTCCAGCTCCCATCTGATGAGCCTAAATTTGGGTAATCAGTAGGACACAAAATGGCATCTAAGAAAGTGATAAGTGGCTCATACATTTTAAGAAACACTTCAAAGCATGTATGTCTCTCCACCCATCTTGTCTTACACATTCCTGGAAGCTTTCTTGCTTTTGAAGAAGGCAAAAATTCATTGACTGTAAGTTAAAAAATGTTTTGTTTCTTAGGGCTGTGAGCTAAAAAGAGGTGTGCTTCATAATCAAGTTTCGTACTTCCTGAACAAGACATGCTCTGGCAATTGAAAGATTAAGGCAGTGTGAGTAGCAGTGTGTGTACAGAGCTAGTGGGCTGACCTCCTTGACTTTAGATTGAACTCCTGCAATGCCGGATGACATCACAGATGCTCCATCATAAGCTTGCCCTCTAATTCTACAGGGATCTAAAGAAACTGAAGGACTAGAAATTGTACTAACCATCCAGCTTGGATGGTTAGTATAATTTCCTTGGCTTTCATACAGCACTGTTCTTGCAGGTGGTCTTTGCAGATATTGTATAGTTTTTCCAGAGCAGTCGGGTAGAGGCAGTGTTTCTGGAGTTGGCAATCGTTCTGGTTTGTTAGTTTTGTCCCCATACCAGAAACCATACTCAAAAGTACTTGGCAAGGATGGTGTACCTGTATTCCATGATCAGACTCAAATGCATTGCCGTGCAGCTGAGAGGGTAGACCTTTTTCTCAGAAATTTTAACCAACCAGATGAAAGGATAGCTATTGAAACAGAGCAACCAACAAGCTGAAGAGAACAGGCATGTTCTCCAGCAGATAGTTTTGGCTGTAGAGTTTTTGACAAAGCAAGCACTACCATTCAGTTGTGACTGTCATTGATGGCGATTGAACAAATGAATCTATATCAGTTGATGCACTAGAGTTACCATCATCAGCAGTCGTTGACACAGGGATATGGGACCCAGACTCGATTCTACATTAATTAGAAGGCTATTATAAATTGAGCATTCAACCAACCCTTATTGTTCATATACTAGCATCTTACCTTTAAAAAAAAAGTTTGTCAGCTGGGTGCAATCCCTGGGTGATGGTCTCTTTCTACTTCAATATTGATGGCAGATGCAAAATGAGCTATATAGCCACATCTAACAAAGTGTCTAAATCTAACAAGTGTCTATATCTAACAAGTGTCTACATCTAGCAAAGTGTCTATATCTAACAGTGTCTATATCTAACAAGTGTCTATATCTAACAAAGTGTCTATACTAACAAAGAAACTGGAGGTGGAGCTAGTGTTTAGAACGTTATGGGAGGGGGGGGGGTTGCAACCCCAGAAATCCCCCCCCCTGGATCCACCCCTGCATCTTTGCATATGGATATAGAATAATGCAAGAAACAAAAGTTGATGCATAAATCACTGGTCATTAAGCTTACTGCATAACTCCCTGGTTTTAGACACAGAATTTACAGATACATATATTTCACACTCAACCTAAGAAGTATCATTTGTGTTGTTTTACAATGTCTACAAAATATGTCTGTGTCTTAATAGAAAAGGTCTGCTTCCATTCTGGCTCAACTTCATCACTAACATTTCTTTATTTAGGGAGAGCACAGGATGGATATACCTTCTTTAAAAAATACTAGCTGACCCAAAAATAAAATAGCTGTTAAAATGGGCTAACCGCTTATCCTGGGCACAGTACAGGTTTAAACCTCCTCCCTTCCCTTTCACCTCACCCAGGGTCCCACATTCATGATACGTATAGCCAGATACAGGGCACCAGCTGCAATACAAGAAGATCTGTCAGTGATAAAGGAATAGTCTTGGAGGGTCCTTTCACTGATATAGTGGGACAATGTCAATGTCTTCATGTTAATACCCGTTGCCTGCAACATATAATCATATTTTTAATAAAGGTCACCCAAGCTAGATGAGAAAGGAAGTTATAAGCCAAAGGAATGTTGATATCTTAGACCAGTTTCTTCAAGATATGTTCCTCCATTTTTTAGAAATCTTCACAAGAGTAAGCATTATCATAGAAATGCAGGAAGACAGCCACTAGAGGTGGATTGGACTCCTACAAACAACATAACCACATAATTATAATCTCACAAAATATCAACCAAACATAATAGCATCACCACCAAATCAAGTTCAAACTTCAATCCAAAATACTGTTAGCATGATCAGTTATTATTGCTCGAGCGCATTTGCTCTTTCTATTCGAGCTACATCGTGGCTGATTACTTATTTGGTTGATATTTCTTCTCATTCCCCACTCTCTTCTCTATATCCCCAAACTTGGTTTAAATCAATAAATTAGAAAAACAGTTAAAGGATCTTGTCAAACCACCGGGTTCAAACATCAGATGGCCACACTGCCATCAACCTTGGTGATATTTAGTTCTCAAGCATTTGCACTTTTGTTTGGAAATCAAACAAATTGAAAAGAAGAAAATAATAAATCGTTACTAACAACCACTTTTGGCTAAGTTTGAACTGCTAGCTTCAACCCTCTACTGGCTTGTCCAATAAATTGACCTTCCTTTGGCTCTAGCAAGATGTCCAGTTAAGACTATTACAGATTGTCCCTGGAATATTGAATATTATGGACAATACCATGACAAACATTATATCTAATGAAGGTAGCTGACTACATCACATGCATCATGGGACATGTATAGGTGGACTTCACCATCACCAACCTCAAACTTGGCAGCAATGATCAAGCAGGTAACCCCTACTAGCTGCATACATTCCTTCATATTTTTGGATCTCATAAGATATTGGTCCATTAGATTGACAGCAAGATACAATGTCTCCGGATGAAGTATTAGTTTCCCTTGTTTTATAGTCAATTTCTCAATAATATTTGTCCTAGTTATCCAGGGTTGAGAAGCCAAAACCCTTGGCAGAACAAATTTCACCTATGCAAACATCAGATGTACATCTTTTACAATAGTTTGAGAAGGATTATCATAGAAGCTTCAATAATGGTTGTAAGATAACCATAGCAAATTTATAATATTTGGAGTAGTAAGAGAACTATAATATTATAAAAAGAAATACATAGGATTTCCTCCCATAGAATATACAACTAGATGCGCATACTCTTCGCTGATGCATTCATCAAACGCACTATTCCAGAATGCATTTCACATCAATTCAAAGCCAACTCTATTTGAGGTTTGGTAATAATTGTACTATTTGCTCTACCTGATTAACCTTTGCGAAATGGAAATAGAATAAGCTACAATTTGGAAAAGGAGTCAGCCCTGTTGACAACTACACTATTGTTGTTTGTTTAGCTTGCTAAAAATTAATATGATATGAGAACAAAGTTGAAATTTGGATTGCATTGGAAGAAAAGAACTTTGAATGAAGCTCTTATAATCTCAGTCCCCATCCAATGCTACAAACGGGCTGAGCAACCATTTATGTCATGACATTGGACCACAACATCAGCGTGGAATGCTGAACGAAAACCCTATTGCATGTGACTTCATTAAGAACAACGAGCCCTTCGAGTTGTATATGGTAGCAATATCAACGGCAACTGATAGTGAACTACTAGAGATTATACCAGTTTGGATGCCTCCAAATACAAGTAAAAAACATAGGTGCAAGTGCAAGAAATCACTCAAATCATTCAGATTTATGACCGCTCAACTAGTAAGCCCTTCAATCACAGTTCGGGCCTCTCAACTATCACCTGACTATGACTCATGCCTCTGTGTTCTTGTGATGTTTTGCAAGTATCTGACTAATAATATCTTATGATCATCATTTTCATTTTTATCTGATACTTGCATCGTAATGTTCTATTGGTGCTTGACATTTGGATGGCATGGAATAAAGAGGTTCTGCTTCTACAGTCTGGGAAGATGAGGTGCTAAATTGTGAAAAAATGATAAACTATAACTCACCCAGTCAACACAGTTTTCTGACAGCATTATAATGAGGATGGTAACACGTAACAATCGCAAACTTTGAGTTTCAATCCCTTTCCATAGGTTAGGACATTTGTAGCTGCACAGTCTACTATGTCGATATAATGCTCCCATTGACACGGTATATGCTCGTGATTTTTCTTCAAGTTATAGTAATGGCTTTAGAGCAGCACCAATACTCTTATGACATTAATGGTGTCCCGGGAACAAAGTCAAAGTTTATGCTGTGGTTTCCAACAGAAGATAGAACAAGAAATAGGAGAAGGCTATCGCTCTGGTAAAGGTATTGGTGGGATTTTGCAGCATATGTAAAAAAATATGTGTAACCAAGAATTTAAACCAAAGATTCAAGCCATAAATATATATTCTAGAAGATGACCTTTTGTGTTCATTATGAGCAGGTCATGATGGTAGCTGTGAATGTTGCCAAGAAAGATTACGAGCAGGTCAATTCAATCATGCACAGCACACTACAAATTATGATGTTTTGATTAGACTGAGGATCAATTGTGATGCTCGAGTATACTGACACGATTTATGGAGAATGCTATAATCGATGCCAGATATATGCAGTGTAAGGATATATTAAAGCAATAGTACATGGGAGGATAAGTCTTTGTGTAGTAGTATCCAACAAAAAATGTTTTATTTACCCATGGCTTATGAATGCACATATGTGGAAAATCTATAGCAGATTTTTTACGTATTAGTATGAATTAACTACCAAAAACATGATCGGAGGAGCGCATCCTAATCTAAGTTGCTTGACATCATCTGTCCAACAATGCCAGCCATAGCAGTATCAGTAGAGCACACCTCTTCACAAATGACAAATCTCATTTCCGGAACAGGATATCTGTAAGTTTGTCTCCTTTGATGAAAATGACTGACTGTTGAAAATCTTCCACAATTATCGGAAAATAATTCAGGACATGTGTATTGGTCCTCAATAGAAAAAAATTACGGCATAAAAAGTTGACAATTTGTGCATCTGCAATGAGTCATATATAACATGGTAGCCTTGGGGGGAGGTGGGGGGGGGGGGGCAAATCCCTCTGGCCCCCATAAACTTTGTATGCTGGCTTGGTCACATTGCATATATATAACAAACTACACTCTTAACACCAGACCTTTTATTATTTGCTGAAGTACAGTTGATTATGATGCTGTTACCACAAAATTTCAATTATATTGGGCGAGTGAGTATCAAAACTCCAGTCATTGACTGAATCTTCCAGCTTTTACCACCGATTCTTGAGGCTATTTGCTGAAAAAAACCACATGTGTCTAAGCTCACTGGAAATAGCTCTGAAACTCTTCGCTCTTGTAATCTAGATGTTTTTCTATTTTGTTGGAGAGATAGAGCGATGAAGCACTACATAATTATGGAGCTGATACTTATATCAAACTACAGCTTCATGGACAATGATTTGAAAGAACGTTTTTATTTAAAAAATCATGATTTGGTTGCAGTATTTTATGTTTTGAGTTGATTTCACGAGAAACCATAGAAACAAAAATAAATGAAAATTTTATAAACAAGTCATTAAATCATCATATCCAGGTTTTCCAAATTTACTCTAGAGAGAAATGGTATATATACTAACAGAGTTAGGTAGTTATCTGCCAACCTCTCTTTGCTTCATGTATGAATATATTTCTGTTGCATTTTTCACAGTTCAGAGGATCATAATGTCTATTCTGACATACATGACTACAACTCTCCTTTGCTTGCTTAACTAAAAACAACAAAAATATCAACACCACATAAACACATCACATCAAATATATTAGACAAAACAAGAATTTATGAAATAAGGACAGACTCGTTACCTGCTCTAGCGGCTGTTCTGGCTTTGGCCTCCTTATATTCATCTTGGTGGTTCACCTCACTCATATTATGGCTGTTGTGTGACATAAACAGACAGCACTCACCACATGTGAGGGTATGTGCATTCAAATGATTTGAAAATTATTTCCCCAAAAAAATATTCCCTGGTTATTTATATTAATAGTTAGTTAAGAGATGACTTGCAAATATATCACACATTATTATATTAAAGCACATCATTATATTATAGGTACATGTATATGGAGTGAACATATATTGTGAAGCTGAGCATGCACAAAAAGGTAGCGATTGGTTCTCAGTTAAAAAAAATCCAGTAAATGATTTACTATAATAGGAACAAACCTTGTATATCGATCTCTATTACTGGTGTTTACGTACTCAAAAGGCTTTTTCTCAATCACTGACCTCCTGCTGGTCATTTGACCAAATCCTACATGTTTTCTTTTGTCTCGACTAGTTGCTGGTAGGAAGAGGGAAAATGAGGTTCCTAAATATGTCTATCTCTTTAATACTCACAAACACACACACTATGTGAGAAAGGGATCAAGATTGAGTAGAAGATAAACTGGACAGGAGGAGAGGTGTAAATCGAGTGAGGAAGATGGGAGAGGAGAATGAGGAGAGGGAAGAGGATAAGGAGAAGGGTGAAGAGGATGGGAGGGATTGATTGAAATGATAGAGGGAATGTGTGTATATAGTTGTTGCAAGTTAGCTACTGGGTTGATGGAGAGAGAAATAGTAGTAGTGGATAAATATAGAAAGGACATGAATGCAAGATATGAATTCATCTACTCTTCTTGATCACCATAATGGCCTACAGATAGAAACTCAGACATTATTCACACGAATACTAAGAAATATGTGCGCCGAACATAGTTTTTCTCTCTGTGTGTGCCCACTAGACTTCTCTAACAAATTTAAAAAATGCTGGATACGAATCACTCTGAATCATTTGCACTTAAGAAAATAATCGCTGTTGATGGTTTCTACACAGCAAGTTTTTTTTTAGACATAGAGCAAAATAGAAATATGTACCTTTGATATTGGGGGAAATACCCATGTTTATGTGCTGCTTTTCCCCCTTAAACCATAGCTACTTACATAAACTGTCATTGTTTCAAGTTTGAGAGCATTTAAATGCTCCATTATGAAGTTATGATACTTTTTATAAACACCATTACAAAGATTTCAATAATTTCTTTGTCAAACATTATTCCAAGTAAATGGAAAGAGCTGCCTTCCCTGATGTTCAAGCATTTGTAAGTACATGACCATACCCCTCTAGAACCATACCACTCTAGAACTTGAAACAACTATCAAAATGGACGTAGAAAATTGTCATAGTAACTATGCAGAGCCAAGAAGGTTGTATGTGCAGTAAAAATGCAGTAAACGAGGTATATAGGTGCCCAACCATGCCCAAATGTTTCAATTGCCCACCTATCTCAGAATGTCCTGAATTGCTTCGCCACCAGTATCTAAACTTCCAGTCAAATTTTATAAGTTTTCCTTGTTTTGTAGGCATAATATGCGTCGTTGGTGTGGAGCTGAGCAGCTGATTAAGAGTAAGGAGACACCAGCTTCTTCCAAAGACTCGCCAATGCCAGTGTCCTTTTCTGCCAGCTGGCACTCGCTAAGCCAACTTCGGCTTCCTCTCTAGTTGGGCATTCTTCTGAGATGTTGGACTGTGAACCACAGATGGACCACGCTGCATTTAGTCTGGTCATTACTGAACGGTTTCGAGCCTCATTGAAGAAGTTTGCTTTCTGTGCCTGTGGAGCTCCCTTGGATCTTCAAGAAGAACTGTCTTGCAGGAGAGTTCTGGTTACGAAAAAGTCCCTCTTTTGTTCTGGTTGCAGCAAAAAGGATGTCTTCTCAGACCCTTACTCCATGGAGGACTGTATTCCAGTGCAAGATAGGTGTGTTCTGGCATCCCAATTTGTTGGTTTAGGGTGTGATCATCTTAAGATGTTGACATTGATGATGGGTCTGCCTAATTCTCTCAGTTCACCGGCTTACACAATGCATAATGTACAGCTTCATCAGTTTACCGAAAGGGAAGCTATTTGCTCGCTTCTGCACATCTTCACAGTGTGCTTGGTGTTGACCCTAGCGAGGTTGTTGATGTGACCGTCATTTTTGAAGGCACCTGGTCAAAATGTGGGCACACAGCTCACTATGGTTTGATTGTGGTGTTCTCTTGGGAGATTGGGCAAGTGCTTGATTCCATAGTCTTTTCCAAGGGATGTCCACAGTGTTCTGCTCACGATGGCATGGATAAGGACTCGGAGGAATACCACCTATGGTGGGAAGGCCACGAGGATTCATGTAACCAAAATTACCAAAATTAAATTGGATCGTCACCTGCCATGGAGACAACTGGGGCGGAGATACTTTTCTTGCATTCCTTCTCGAAGAATAATATCCGCTACACAAAGATAAGCGCATTATATAAAAATATATATTGTGTGATTTTATAGATGACCTTGTATATTTCAGGTAATCAGTGATGGCGATACCAAGACTGTGGTCAATGTCAATTCCCTGAAACAAGGTTTAGGGCCTTATGGGTCAAGTTTTGCCATCTTCGTCAAGCATGAGTGCGTAAGACTTATATAATATTGCATACACATATATTATTTGACAGATTGTAATTTAAATATACAGGTGTGTTCGGCACATTCAGAAGCATCTCAGCAAACACCTACGCAGCCTCATCAAAAACTCTGCCAGTGATGGGCGAGGCAGAGGACCAGGCTGCTACCAGGAAACAGCAGGTCCTTGCAAACTAGGCTGCTCGAGATGCTACCAGGGCTCTCAAAGCTGCGGCCCTTGATCTAGTCAAAACCGAGAGAGCAGCGGCAGGGTTGAAGGGGGCAAACAAGATCAGTCCTGCCAAGCAACCCCATTGAAGATGTCCAACCTATAAAAGTAGATGCCATCAAGAAGATGGTGCCATTTTCCTGGCAGGCAAGCATGGCATCATTGATGAC